>MCJB01039078.1:10718-21120 GCA_002018475.1 Nicotiana obtusifolia | reverse complement strand
TACCTCTACCAAGACTTGCTGGCTGCTAAAAACCCCGTGCTGGAGGTCGACTTGATAAGGAAGAACCAGACACAGATCTAGTCAGCTGAGCCATACCACCATCTCTTCTACTAGGACAATCCCGCATCATATGGCCAGGCCGTCTGCAAAAATAACATGCATCAGAACCTCGACGGCACGGTCCAAGGTGGGCCTTGCCACACTGATCACAACGTGGTGTGAGGGGTCTCGGCTGGCTGGTATCCCTGTGATGTTGCGAGCCTGATGCCCGTGAACTCTGACCTGGGCCCGAATGGGTAAGTCGATCATACTGAGGTCTCTGAAACTGTGGAGGAGCACTATTTACAGATGGCTCCCAACTCCTCGAAGACTGGGGCCTGATACTACCTCTGAAGTCACCAGAGTATCCTACAAATCTGATCTCTTTTGCTGGCCCCTATCCTGCTCTCTGTCTGTTCTTTGTTGACGCTTACGATCCTTTAATGTCTGGGCATAAGCCTGAATACGAGAAATATCCATGCCCTCTATCAAGGATGCTATCGTGCACTCATTTATCAGATGTGGTCCCAATCCATTCACAAACAAATGGACCCTATCACCCATCTCGGCCACCATGTGGGGAGCATACCTTGCCAAAGAATCAAACTGCATACTGTACTCTCACACACTCATATTACCTTGTTTAAGGTTCAAGAATTTATTAGCTTTGGCTCGTTGTACCTCAACTAGTAAATAGTGACGAAGAAACGCCTCAGAAAATTCCTTCCACATTGGTGGGGAAGCATTCGGACCCCTGGATCTTTCCCAGCTATCATACCAGAAAACTGCTAGATCCCGTAACCGATAAGAAGCCAATTCTACTGCCTCCGTATCACTAGCATGCATAACCCACAGTGTGCGATGTATCCGATCAATAAAAGTCTGCGGGTCCTCCTTGGGATCAGACCCGGTAAACACTGGAGGATCAAGATTAATTAAATCTCGAACTCTCGTACTAACCGGTCCATCAGTAGCATCGGTGTTCTGCCTCTGAGTCTGAGAAGCTACCAAGCTAGTCAGCAACTGTACCACAGTCCGCAAATCCTGGTGTGTAGTACCAGATAAAGGAACTGGAGATGCTGGGTGGCTTCTAATATCCTCTGGGGAAGGAGGAGTAGAAGAGGTCCGAGACGGCATCTCAATCTGAGGCTCACCTTGGCCTTCTCTAGCTTGGGGCACCTGACTGGTACCCTCTCCCGCTTCTATATCGAACCATCTACTATTTGCTTGCTTCCTAGTCGAAGGCATCGCTGTAGGAAAACAAGGCGAATATTAGAGACGAACACCTACGACTCAGCTCTACGCACGATCTAGATTTAGAAAGAAGGTGACAATCCTAGATGTCAGGCAGTCTCCTGATTATAAATGTGGGGTGCTACACACCCATAATCAGGACTTCTACTAGATATGGCTCATAGACAATCCCTATGACACGGCCTGCTCTGATACCAAGTTTGTCACGACCCAACCCGAAGGGCCGCGACGGACACCCAGACCCTACTCGCCGGGTGCCGGTATACCTGCTATCTTACTTTCTTTGTTATCTATAAGACCGATGAATGCCCGTATAAATAACAACAATAATCGTAATTAGCTCAGACCTTTCGATAACAACACATTTCATACATATCAACAGAAATACCATACCATGACGTAAACATACATATATAATATACCATGACCGACACGGTGATCCGCTCAAATTACACCTTTACAATAGTGTAAGCGATCGATGTCAAATATAGTAACCCAACGAGGTTGGGGTCGAATCCCACAGGGAATAGGCGTGAAACAATTATCCGATTAAAGCAATACTGTACTTAGTCGTAATTCGATCAAGTAGCCAAATAGAGTAAATTAGTGTTGAGTACGTAAAGAAAAGTAAACTAATAGTTGCAACTCAAAAATGATTTGAAAGTAAAGATATGAAGTTGAGATACTAAGGTTGTGTTCCCCCTAATGTAGTAGAATGTATTGATGTTGATATTGACTTCCGTTCTTGATATGCAATTGGTTCGTGTTAACATGTTATCCAATGTTTCCCAACACTTAGATGACGTATCCTCTTATGATTCTCCCGAATACTAAAGAGTCAAACTTAAGAACACCCAATTTTGCGCCAAGTTGAAATCTACTTATTCCTAAGTAATTTCGTTAAACAAGAGTTAAAGTATTGGATTATTGTTATTTATCCCTACCAAACTCTATCTCACTTTTCCAAGATACGATAGCGTAAATTGGCACTCGTTAATGTTTGCAATCACTAACGATTAACTTAAGAACAAGAGACAAATAAATATCAAGTTTCTTTCGAAATTGAAATCAATATCAACCTATCAATAACATTCCACCCATCTAGGGTTCACAACCTTAGCATTAGAATTTAGCTGCACATGTTAAAAAATGAAGAACAAATAAACATAATTGAATTCATCTTACAACAATCTTGAATTCTCTCTTTTGATCACCCAAAAATATCTCTAAATTCGAAAATAACCAAAAGCGGTATTTTGCACTTTGAATTCTGACAAGTTCCTCTTCACACAACCCTAGAAAAGCTATTTATAGAGGCCCAAAAATCGAGGCGAGCAGAAATAACGTCTGACCTAGTTACCCGTCTGCGATCGCATTCCTGTCGCAGAACAGGAATGCGGTCCGCAGAGTCTTCACACTTTATCGCAGATCACACCAGAACTTTTCCTTCTTATTGCATCTGAGAATGCGGTCCGCAGAGTGATTTTTCGATCGCAGAATGCGATCGCGATCCCCCTCTAGTTTTCATCTTCAAACTCTGTCCGTGTCTGCGATGAAGATGCGGTTAGCATTTCCATTCTGCGGTCGCATTTGTGACCCCATTCTTACTTGAACTTTTGCTTGAAGTACTGTCTGCCTTTGTGATTTAAATGCGAATTCTGCAACTCGCATATCTACTTTGCGGTCGCAGAATTGCATCTGCTGTAATCTTGATCTCTTTTCTTGCCTTTGGACGGCTTTTGGACTTTTCTTCACGCTTCTGGGTCTCTTCCATGCATATACTGAAATTACACTAAAACTAAGTAAATATCATGATAATTAACAGGTGGAACAAGTAATATCAATATGTGCCGAAATTACCCGGCACATCAACACCCCCAACTTAAGCTTTTGCTTGTCCTCAAGAAACTAACACGACACCACCCTAACTAAGACTCTACCTATCAAATATAAAGCAACATTGACCAAGGACAGTGTTTGCTGGTAACATCTTAAGTGTAACTATCTTTTATTGTACCCCCTTTGAATCATTAAAATGCTCCAAAGAACAAACAATCAATTAGTGAACTTTGAGCCTCAACAAAGTAACTAAATGCTACTTTCAGCTGAATCAACTTATGCTTTGACGCAAAGCTCAACTAGCTATCAACCTAGTAGTGTATGTGCCCTCACTAGAAAGAAAGTCCCACTCGCACAATATTTGTCATAGAATAAATCAAGGGACAAAAAGACTAGCACACTCTCTCTCAGAATAAAATTTCAAGTGTCACCACCTGCCATGCCATAGGCTTGCCCTTATTTTAATTCATCGCCTATTTATAAGAACACTTTAGTTAAAGATCACATAAGGACTTTATAGGCTTGTAATGTCGGTTTAAGGAAGGGTAGGATGTAAATTTAGATAATAGTGGCTACTCCCTCCTTGAACACTAATTACACTCTTTCTTCTTTCAACCTTTTGTTTCTTTGGCCTCAATAGCCTTACAGTCCCACATTAAACCCCACTCGCGTACCTCTTCATTTGATTCTCAAGCTTCTTTATACCACACATATAGAATATTTCTTATCTTCTTTTTCTTTCAAACTTGTGGTATATTATTATTATTATTATTATTTTCTTTCTTTGTTTTTTTCGAAGCTTCCATAGATTAACACGAGCTTTTGAGGTACGGAGTTCCCGTTTTATTTCATGATTTTGCCCATTTCGTTATTGATCCCCACCCCCAACTTAACTTTTATCAACATTCTCAATGTTCAAGGAGGAATGGTTCAAAAGAAGTCATCTTTGATGAATGGGATCAGGTTGTAATGTGGAGGCCAATAAAAAGGCTACAAGGCTCAAAATAGGGTAATAGTGATAGTCATTATGCACAAGTCGGCTGAAAGAGGCTAGAAAAGTTTTATCACTACTCAAAGAAAGCCTAAGATCACTTCTCTAACTTAGCATATGTATTCTAAGCAACGAAGAACCAACCGGTCAAGTTCTAAATGGCAGCAACGAACACAAGAACTATCAAAACAATGAGCTCACACACACTGGCACATCAACTGTTTGGTTAACATAGTTTGCAACTTTGGGTTTCGAATTTAGTAATTCGAGGCTTTCCTCGTGTATAAATACACGATTCTAAGTAGAACTAGAGTTACTGGGCGAGCCTCAAATTCACATATTTGACTTGTTCAAGGGGTCTATAATTCACATATGGTTGCATACTTGTTTGTCCACAGACATACCATCCTGGTCAATATACTTTATACTCAACAGCCTGGTTCTACTATTACACCCTTGAAAAAGAACCCGACAAAAGAAGAAACAAGGGGAAAATTTATTGCTAACTATTTTATTGCTAACTATTTACTTACAATAACATATACACACAAAGCACAAAACATTACTGTCTAAGCAAATACAAATGTCATCCACAATTCAATCAACATATACAGACCACAGCATAAATGTACGGCTACCACACCCCCAACTTAATCACATGCATTGTCCCCAATGCAATAATACGAAAAGTTGTAAAGGACAAGGGGCTCCCTGGAAGCGCAATTGCACGAAGAGATTAGCCTATTGCGCTGCCGGTGCTGGAGGAGGAGATTGAGTCTGGTCCGAAGCCGGAGGAGGAGCCGCTGAACTGCTGCTACCATCTCCCGCCGAAGGAAATCTCTTGGCAGCCTTATCTATCAATGAGCGCTCAATGGCAGCGGCAATGTCTGCCTGCTCCTGTTCCTCCTCTGCTGTAGGCATCACAATTTCTTTTCCTTTTCCCTGTGGAGGAGGGGGTGCACCCGCATCAAGCTCATCGCTGGCTTCCTCGGAGTTGTCCTCTTCAGATTCTGACCACCCTTCCGAGGTCTCATCATCAGGAGATTCCACTAGTATGGTAGGAGCGGGATGCTGCGACACTTTAGCAGCTGACGGTGGGATGTCCGTCATGAGTGTCGTGATGTCAAGTCCCAAGTTGGCCTGGCCGGCACCCTGGTTACCCTCATTGGGGAGGATGGATGAGATATCGAACTCTAAATGTTGCATTTTCTGGAGATCGATCTTTAATGATTTTACATCCTCCTGTAGTTGGGGTAGACCCCTCACGCCACCTTCCATGCTATCAACCCTCGATTCCAGCTTTGACAACCTTTCTCCGAATTCCAATTGTTGTTGTAGCAACGGAGTCAATGCTTGTTTTACCAGCGAAGGCAATGATTTCAAGAGCTGGTCCATTTTAGAGTTAGTATGCTGAACAATTAGACCCATTCTTGAAATGGCTGGCACGTGTGAGGTGGATGGGCCGGTGGTAGCTGATGGTGCAGGTGCTTCAGTAGCAGTGGGAGATGCAGGATCCTGAGGAGATAGGAGGTTCTGCACGTCAATTTTCTCTATTGTGGTAGGTGCAGGGGCCGATGCATCGCTGATACGAGTGATATCAATATCTCTCGTAGATTTCCCAAGTCTGTCTTGGTGAGGTAGGAATGGGACATCCACCTCTTGGCAAAGTGTGGTGATCATACTTGGGAAAGGGAGTGAGGTAGCCTGCTGAATCGATCTGATGCCAATTTCCTGGAATATGAGGCTTCCCACATCAATCGCAACCCCCTTCATTATGCAGGCGATGAGAAGTGCCTTCTCAATGCTGATTTCTGTTTCGTTTCTGGAGGGTACGAGATGGGAAGTGATGAAGCTGAGCCAATATTTGGCTTCCCATGTGAGATCCTCTTTGTAAATTTTTCTTCCAGGATTGATCCAAGCTGGAACCCCCTTTGCAATAGTGGATGCTATCCATCCACACTCATGTTCTCTGTTGGAGAACCTGGCATCATACTCTGCTGTGCCTGCTTTCCAGGTAGGGAAGAATAATTCGTTGATATGGTTTCTGTCACAGAACACAACTTTCCCCCGCACCTGCACAATACCGGTGAATAGTCTGTTGCGTCTGTGATATGGCGATCGTGATGCTCCATATGACGCCTAGAACTCCCGGACCATCGTCTCATTGTACTCCTTCTGGTCCATGGTGAAGTACTCCCAGTTCCTCCTTTTAATGTTATCCAGGATGTGAGGATAATGTTCTGGGAGTCCATTCAGGCTTAACTTTTTCTCCGGTAGAATTCTTCTTTTTGCAAGTGCCTCCCGGAATAAGGTTCTTGAACCTTCAACTTCAAAACGAAGCTGAAGGTCATCTCCTTTCTTCCTTCGTGCTTCGGCAACTAAATCCACTTCCGGGAAACAATCCTCCTCTTCAGACTGGGAGGTGTTCGGTCTATCTGCATCTTTCTTTGCTCGCTTGGCTTGTTCGGATGTTTTAGTGGTTGAAGGCCTTTTTCTGTTGGAATGTTTCTTTGCCATGTCTGCATAAATAGTATATGTTAGTGACATCATTATTTTTTCGAGAAAAGACAAAAACAGGAGAGATAGGCAAAGTGTGTCAAGAGTGCGATGTGATCTGCGGTCGTAGAACTAAGTCTGCGATCCCATAACCACCGCATTCTTCATCCCTGTTTGTGAAAAGTTCTGGGTCTGTTTGCGGTGAGTCTGTGGTTTGCAGAGTTAATCTGCGATCGCAGACTTACCAATTTTTTATCCATTGCATTGCTAGAAATTCTGGGTGTGTTTGCGGTGGGTATGCGGTTCACAGACCCAATCTGCGATCGCAGATGCTCCGCATTAGTCGTCTTCCTCAAGTCACTAGGGTTGAGGAACTGCGACCTAAATGCGGTCCACATTTTTAATATGTGGATTGAAAAATTCTTGACTACCCCAAGAATAAGCAACCCATTGATAAATCAAACCCAAAAGATTGGTTTTCTACTCATTGAAAGAAAAAAAATTCACGCCTAGGGTTTTCTACACTTTGAACTTCTTCATCAAAAAACTACGCCTAGGGTTTCAAAACCACAACTTGAAGGTGAAGATGAAGAGTACATACCTTGAAATAGATGGGTGCCCCTAGATTAATGGTAGGTGAGCTCTTTGCCTGATGTGGAATATTCCGATAAAAGTAGTCGGAATTTTTCTCTCTTTCCGTCGGATGTTTTGTTTGTTTGTGGTATTATTATTTCTTTTTTTTTCTTTTATATACTTAGTAGGAAGGGAAAAATTGGAAAAGTAATGGGAACACATACCTGACAGGTCTGCTACGGAAATGCGGTTCGCAGATGGAAATGCGAATCGCATTTTTGCACATTCCATCGTTTTTCACTTGATTCATGAGCAAAAGGTTCTGTACCTATCTGCGATTGAAATGTGGTTTGCATAGTTGAAATGCGAACCGCAGAATGAGAACCTCCACCGCATTTTTCAATTGACCTTTTAGCTAAACTCTCTGTGGCTCTCTGCGGTAGAAATGCGGTTCGCAGAGTTGAAATGCGAACCGCAGATTTTCGACTTTCATCGCATTTTTGCTTAGTGTTCTTGCTTAACTTTCTGCCTCACAATGCGATGAGAATGCGGTTCGCATAACGCCAATGCGAACCGCAAATTTGTTGATTTGTGTCGCATTTTTGCTTACGATTTTTGCTCAACTTTCTGCCGCACAATGCGGCACAAATGCGATTCGCATATAAGAAATGCGATCGCATATGTGCTACATTTTTCTCTTCGACATTCTTCTGCAATTGCAACAACTTCTCTCTCATTCTTGTGTTCATTCATCCCACTCCTGCATCTAGAAACCCTTCAAACAAAACTAAGTACACTTATAAATAAATATATAACGAAAAAGAAGAAAAGTGCAATTTAATCAAATACAAAAAAGAAAAATGACTGATACCACACATGGGTTGCCTCCCATGAAGCGCTTGATTTAACGTCGCGGCACGACGATGCTAGGACGTCTCAGCACTCATTCCGTAGGCGGGACTTGATCATCTTGTAGAGCCAGCTGCTCTACCACGTGTTTTTCTCCACCTACACCCAGATAATGTTTGATTCGCTGCCCATTAACTTTAAAAGTTCGGAGCCCATCCTCCGATGCCAATTCGACAGCTCCAAACAGGAATACATTTACAACTTTGAATGGTCCCGACCATTTGGACTTCAGCTTCCCTGGAAATAATTTCAGCCTCGAATTGAATAACAACACCAGGTCTCCCGCTTTAATCTCTCTCTTTAAGATCTTGGAATCATGGACGAACTTCATTCGTTCTTTATAGACCGCTGCACTCTCATAAGCATGAAATCTGAATTCCTCCATTTCATTCAATTGTGCGAGTCTTAAGGCTCCGGCCTCTGCCCAATCCATGTTTAATCTTTTTAAAGCCCACATAGCTTTATGCTCGAGTTCAATGGGTAAATGACACGCCTTTCCAAAGACTAACCGATATGGGGATGTACCAATCGGAGTCTTATAAGCTGTACGATATGCCCAAAGAACGTCATCCAGCTTTCTTGACCAATCAGTCCTATTTGCGTTCACAGTCTTAGAAAGGATACTCTTGATTTCTCTATTTGAGACTTTGACTTGGCCACTCGATTGCGGATGATAAGGTGTGGCCACCTTATGCTCGACCCCATACTTGTCGAGGAGACCTTTGAACACTCTGTTACAGAAATGTGAACCTCCGTCACTGATGATGGCTCTTGGAGTGCCGAACCTGGTGAAAATATTCTTCTTTAGGAACGTGGTTACACTCCGAGCTTCGTTGTTTGGCAAGGCAATGGCTTCCACCCACTTTGACACATAATCTATAGCCACTAGGATGTATTTCATCCCACATGAGCTTATAAAAGGGCCCATGAAGTCAATACCCCAAACATCGAACAATTCAATTTCCATAACAAATTTCATAGGCATTTCATGCCCCTTCGAAATCGGACCTTGTCGTTGGCATTGGTCGCAAGAATTTACCAACTGATTAGTATCTTGATAAATGGTTGGCCACTAATATCCGCATTCTAAAACCTTTGCAGCTATTCTGTTGCCCCCATGATGACCCCCAATTGGTGAGTCATGACATGCTTTCAAGATCGGTAGCATCTCTTCCTCAGGTACGCACCTTCGAATGATGTTATCCGCACAAACACAGAATAGGAATGGTTCTTCCTAATAATAATTGCGAGAGT
This sequence comes from Nicotiana obtusifolia, assembly GCA_002018475.1. NCBI lineage: Eukaryota > Viridiplantae > Streptophyta > Magnoliopsida > Solanales > Solanaceae > Nicotiana > Nicotiana obtusifolia. Next base: position 11,765 of record MCJB01039078.1, on the reverse strand, counting down.
CCCTCAAGAACTTCTTCCTCTGGTACGATTCCAACCCTTCCAGAATGAAATCACTAACAATGTAGTTAGCGATGTCAGCATACCATGGTGCAACTGAACTTGATATCATCAGTATTTGCTCATCTGGAAAGGAATCATTTATCTCCAGCCCTTCTGTTTGTCTCCCTGCTTCCTCCAATCTAGACAAGTGATCTGCTACTTGGTTTTGGGTGCCTTTACGGTCCATGACTTCAAAGTCAAACTCTTGTAGCAGTAACACCCATCGGATGAGTCGAGGTTTAGCATCCTTCTTTGCCATTAAATAATGAAGAGCAGAGTGATCAGTATATACAATCACTTTGGAGCCTAATAGGTATGCACGGAACTTCTCAAAAGCATATACAATTGCTAACAGTTCCTGCTCCGTTACAGTATAGTTCATTTGTGCTCCATTCAGTGTCTTGCTAGCATAATATACCGGGTGAAGAATTTTGTTGTGCCTCTGCCTCAATATCACCCCAATAGCTACTCCGCTAGCATCACACATCAGCTCAAAAGGTAATGACCAATCCGGTATGACAATAATAGGAGCAGTGGTCAGTTTCGTTTTCAGCTCTTCAAAGGCAGCGGGGCATTTTTCATCAAAGACAAACTTGGTATCTTTCTCTAAGAGTTTACACATTGGATGTGCAATCTTTGAGAAATCTTTTATGAACCTTCTATAAAATCCCGCATGCCCCAAAAAGCTACGGACACCTTTCACTGATGTGGGAGGAGGGAGCTTGGAAATGATTTCAATCTTTGCTTTATCCACTTCAATACCATGTCTGGAGATTTTGTGCCCCAAAACAATACCTTCGTCCACCATAAAGTGGCATTTTTCCCAATTTAATACAAGGTTTGTTTCTTCACATCGCTTCAACACTGTCTTGAGATTTTTCAAACATTGATCAAATGTTTCCCCAACTACCGAGAAATCATCCATAAAGACTTCGAGGAAATCCTCCACCATATCTGAAAAAATCGACATCATGCACCGTTGGAATGTAGCTGGAGCATTGCATAAGC
>MCJB01039067.1:194119-248800 GCA_002018475.1 Nicotiana obtusifolia | reverse complement strand
CCCCCCCCCTTGAAGATTTGAAAAAACCTGTCGATTGTCCATTCACTAAGACAGAGTACCAATTATTAGACAATAGATTCCACACCATTGATATGAAATGTTCAGCAAAGCCCATCCTTCTTAGTACATGCAGCATGTACTTCCAAGATACTCTATCATATGCCTTTTCCATATCTTGATCACCACATTAGCAGGATTTCCTCTCATCCTTATATCTGTAACAATCTCTTGTGTGAGTAATATGTTCTCAAATATACTCCTATCCTTTACAAATCCAGATTGATTTTGTGAGATATAGTTAGGCAGAAACCTTTCTAATCTATCATGAATCACTCTTGAGATAACTTTGTTAATGAAGTTACTCAAGCTTATAGGACTTAAATCTGAGAATGTTTGAATTGCCGACTTCTTAGGCAACATCACTAAGTTAGTATGAGTAATAGACTTTGGCAGAGGAGCACCTCCAAAAAAATGCAGCACCATGCTGTGAATATCAAATTTAATCACATCCCAACATACTTGATAGAAGAGACTAGTGAATCCATCAGGACCACTTGCGCTCTCTCCACTTAGTTCGAACACGGCTGCCTTCACCTCTTCCATTGTTGGATATCTGCAAAGTTCCCAGTTCTGCTCCATAGAAACCATCGAGGGCACACTGTCCAGCATTGAGAAATCTGCAGGATCACCTTCACTTGTGAACTGATTTTGATAAAAATCAACTGCGGTCTTAGCCATTTGTTCCTGATCTTCAAGCCACACTCCAGCTTCGTTTTGAATTTTCTTCAACTGTAACTTTTGCCTCTTCCCATTAACATGATTGTGGAAGAATCTCGTATTTTTGTCACCTTCCTCAAACCAAGTCATTCCAGCCTTCTGCTTCCAATATTGCTTTTCGATACTCAGATATTTCTTGAATTCTGCTTGTGCCTTTAGAAGTACCATTGTATTCTCTCTTAATGGATCCTCCTCGAACAACATCTCCTTCACCTTCACAAAATCCTCCAGTATAGCTAATTGTTTAAAAATATCTCTAAATGTCTCTCTACTCCACGTGGACAGTGCTGCTTTCACTTTCTTGAGTTTATGCTTAAAGACAAGATATGGATCACCTATAAAATCAGTTGTCCAATTTTGTCTTACTACCTCTGTGAAAGCTTCATGCTTTGTCCAGAAGTTTAGAAATCTGAATGGCTTGACAAAGCTTGATGCTTGTTCTCCACAAATTATGAGCAATGGAGCATGATCTGATCCAGTTCTACTTAGATGCTCCACTTCAATAGTTGGAAACAGATTTTGAAATGGTAGATTCACTAAAATCTTATCCAATCTTTTGAATATACACTCAGCATTCGATCTCCCATTCCACAAAGTAAGTGGGCTGCTCTTATATCCTTGATCAAACAATCCACAAGAATTAACACAAAATGCAAAATCCTCATATTCTGGAGGTACGACTGGCAGTCCTCCTATCTTTTCCTCCTCATTTAACAGTACATTGAAGTCTCCTCCTACCATCCAAGGATTCTCCATATCACTGGCCATATAGTATAATGTCCTATAGTTCCAGTCGATCTAAAGCACTGCATTTAGCATATACATAGGTCATCATAATCTGCTTACCAATATCATGGTGCAGCAGCTTGACAGTTACCTGCTAATCTGTGTCCATCACTAGTTCCCAATCCGCAGCTGCATTGAAAAACAACCATATCTTCCCATTTATGTTGGAGTAGGCAGTCTCCATGTGTAATATTCTCCTATACCTTTGTATATGTCTAGCTTTTTGAAATGGTTCCATCAAAGCAATAACAGCAAAGTTATGTTCCCTATGCATATTGATCACTCTTGGGAAGGCCTTTTCAGTATAAACTGACCTAATATTCCATATAAGGACCTTCATCATCACTTACATGTGAAGCTGCCCTCTTGGGCAATACCCTTGTAAGTTGAACTTGCTCCTTGAACTGTGATTTCTTACTCTTCTTTACTGCTTTCGGGCTAGATACAAGTGATATGTCTGCTTCTCTTGCTACCTGCTTAAAATTTGCAGCAGTGGATTCATCATCTCCTTCTTCCTCCAGCTGTTGATTCTCAGTGACAAGATTTCCAGGTGTTGCAACATTACGACTAACTAGGTCATGTAGTGTTTGCAATGGACTCTTCAATGGTATATTAACCTGCAGCTGCATAGCCTTCTCACTACTTAGAGGTGAAGTCGATATCATCTGTGTTGGATCATCAACTGCCTGCAATCCTTTCAACTGATGATCATGTACCGAGCTTCCTTTAGGGTTTACTGTTGCACCAATTGTTGTCACACTGTGATCATCTACGTAACAGCCTCAGCTCGATCTTCAAGATACACTGGAACTCCATCTACAGTGGCCACCAATTCCCCAGGTGTTGCAGCTATCTTCTCCTTCTCATCGATTTTACCTCCAGAACTGCTGGTTTCATACGAGTTATGGTTTACTGTAGCGGTTTGCCCTAGTTCTGTTAACTTCTCCTCTTGTATGCTATACTTGTTCTCTTTGTTTCCTGGGGCATCAGTTAAATTTATTTTATTCTCTAAGTCTGCCACATGATCACTCCAACTTGTTTTCCTGGAGTTAACTTCATTCAATTCCAGTTGTTGTAGTGAATCATCACGTGTTTGAGATGGAACTTCCAGGCATGACTGATTAGTCATCACAATCATCACCCTCAGCTCCTCTTTGTCAGTTCCAAATCGTCTATGCACCCAATCAATCGTAGCTTCCTTTCTAGTAGCTTCATCAAGATGTCCATCAAGGACTCCTTCATTCATAAGTTTTTTTTCTTCGCATGCACAATATCTTGAACCCCCTTTTCGATAGTGGACTCTTTTCGATCAGTGCTATTGACCCCATCATCTCGAGCACCCTCCTCGATTTCGACATATTTAGGGTTCGAAAAGTCATCCTCGATGTCAACCTCCTCGATGTCACCCTTAATCAGCCCTCGATTTCCATCTTGTTTCTTCCCATGCACCGTATATAGGCAGTTGTGGAATTGTCTTCCCAGCAAAAGCTTTCCCAAATGCAGCTTCCCTCTCACTTCTATACTTCTCACCATCATGTTCAATTCAATATCTCTCTATACGACCTCTTTCCTTACCATCACAGAATCATTTTCTGGTACCATCCCACCCTAATACTGCTTCTTGTTCAACACTGACAGTGTTTTATCCCTTATGTTTTTGCCACTTTTACTCGTATATATGGACATTCACTCTTATCAATATTCATCATCCTTTTAGTTTGTATACCAAGATCAGCAAAGTTGTGGCAGTGTATAGGTCAAACATCTAAAGCATAGTTCGCAATGTGATCTGCTAAACTGTTACCTTCTCTAAAAGTGTGTGTCACTGTTGCATTACAGCTTGTCATGAGGTCCTTGATCTCCTCAACTTCTTTATGAATGATCCATGGCACGCTCCAGTCTCCTGTTAATACTTTAACAAGCAGTAGTGAATCAGTGTGCAACTTAATTAGTACATGCTCATGATTCACACAATATCTTAAGGCCTCAAGCACAGCCTTTGCTTCTGCAACAGTATTTGTGCATTCTTGTATCTCCTTTCCACATACATATAAAATGTCTCCTTCTTCATTTCTCAATACATAACCTATCGAGCTTCTACCCGGATTCCCTCTCGATGCCCCATCTATATTGACTTTAATCCACCCCGGCATTGGATATTCCCGCATAACCTTTGTATACTTCAATTTAGGAGTATAATTCTCCATCATATCAAATATGTTAGGCAACTTATGTGCGAGTTTCTGTATACCTGTTTTCCTAAATTTGATAAGCAACTGTATAGTCGAGGAAATATGATATATCACCCTGCTTACAGTGACTGTATCACCATACTTATAGTTGTTCCTTCTCTTCCACAGTTCCCAAAAATCACTGATGGCAAGACCTGCAAAATAGGCTTCAATCGAGGAACTACTTCTGCAGTCCAACATCTGATCACTGCTTGATAAAGCGTGATTCCCTCTATTCCAATTCCAGCATGTCCTAGAAAATATTTCAACACTGTAGCAGTAGCTTGAGAAGTGAAGAATAAGTGCTGCATTGTTTCTTCCTACGGCTCTGGACAACACCAGCACTTAGATGCCATTAGATACCCCAGCCTTCCAAAAAAATCATCCAAAGGCAGTTTATTTTTCCAAACTTTTCACATGAAAAAAGCAATCTTGAAAGGCAGACCTTTCACCCATATATTCCTATACGCATGACAAAGTTCTTGTCTCCTCCTTATATAATCCCAGGCTGACTTCACTGTGAATTCACCTCTTGTTTCTAGCATCCACATAGGTCTATCAAGTTCAATCAAAACTGGTGATTTGATGTTTTCGAGTACATGACTAGCTAGCTCGGCAGGCAGAATCTCCCTAATCTTCTTCTCTTCCCACTGTCCATCCTGCACTGCATCATATATGTTTTGTATATTTTCATCACACACAAAATCTGGATGTGTGACAAAATATAATGCTCCCAGACCAGTCCAATTCTCAAACCAAAACAATGAAGATCCATCCTGGGCTGCCACAGAATTTGATGCTCAATCTTGTCTCTACATTCAAGCATTTTCCTCCATACATGAGATCCATCTCTTCATGGCACCACCATTGGATCGAGTTTCTTACAATATTTTTGACTTATAAACGAGCTCCACAAAGTTGGTTTGGTTCTGAAATTCCACCATAGCTTACAAAATAGTGCTGTGGACATATCATGTAAGGAACGAAATCCTACTCCCCCTTCTTCACATGGCAGGCAAAGAGTATTCCACGATGTCTAGTGTCTGGTTGGATTACCAGCATAACTACACCAGAAGAATTGTGTAAAGATCTTATGAAGTCTATTTATCACATATGCAGGAGGATTTACTGCAGCAGCAAATGTATAGGCATGTTTTGCAGCACATGTTTCACCAGAACTGCGCTACCTCCTATGGATAGTAATCTTCCTTTCCAAGATTGCAGCTTATCCATCACTTTGGTCATAAGGCCTTGATAATAATCCATCCTTCTTCTGAGATAGAATATTGGACATCCAAGATAAGTAAAAGGGAACTCCTACTTCGCAATCCTAGTGATCATCTGCACCTTATTCACTATGTGGTCATTAGTGGAGTGGTGCATATAAACAGCAGTCTTGTTCTTATTTATCAACTGACCAGAGGGCTTCATATGCTTCCAAGACCTCCATTATGAGCTGCAGTGAAGTAGCATCTGAAGAAGAGAAAATAATGGTATCGTCGGCATAAGCTAAATGATTTATTTTGGGACTCTATTTGGGCAATCCAAATCCGCAAAAGTATAGATTCATATGCAATGAATTCAGTCCTCCAGACAGTGCTTCTGCTGCCAGAATAAACGGAGTTCACCTTTATCGACAGGTAGGATCTCTCTGCCAGTAACATCTACTTGCTTGCCACGATTGTCCCTGATTTCCTTCCACTGAGAGCCAACATTCTCAACCACTTGTCCACCGGTAAGAATCATCAAAGGTTCAGATTGTTTGGCTTTGCTAACTACCTTATTTGCAGGTTCTTTGGGCTCCATCAACTCTAGATGTAATCTCCAACATTTAGTCATATCATGTCCCTACAACTTGCACTGCTTGCAATACTTAAGCAAATATATTGAATTTTATCCAATTTGTACGAACCTCTCCCGTGGCCTCATTCTCGATGTCCATTCTGACCTTCTTGGGCAGATCCACTATGAGATCAACCAACACCTTCACATGAGCACAACTAGGTCTTGAAGAAGAAGGATGATGAGGGTCTTCTTGATGAAGGACTGATGCTGCTGCTCGAAAGGAATCAACAATTGATTGTGTTCACAGGAAGTTTGGAACTGACAAAGAGGAGTTGAGACAGTTGAATGTGATGACTAAAGCCTAGGTCGAAAAAATGAATGTGATCGAAGGCCTACTATATGCAGTCGTTGGAAAATTTTCATGTGGCTGGACAGAATTGCAAGAGTTACGTCGCATTATACCTGCTCAAGTTGGGATTAAAGGTGAATGCCATATTGGTTTTTTACGCGACCTAGTTGTGCTCGTGTGAAGGTGTTGGTTGATCTCGTAGCGAATCTGCCCAAGAAGGTCAGAATGGACATCGAGAATGAGGCCACGGGAGAGGTTCGTACAGATTGATAAGGTCTTGAAGAAGAAGGATAATGAGGGTCTTATTGATGAAGTGACTGATGATGTTGCTCGAAAGGAATCAACAATTGATTGGGTTCACAGGAAGTTTGGAACTGACAAAGAGGAGTTGAGACAATTGAATGTGATGACTAATGCCTAGGTCGAAAGAATGAACGTGATCGAAGACCTACAATATGTAGTCGTTGAAAAATTTTCATATGGCTGGAGAGAATTGCAAGAGTTACGTCGCACTATACCTGCGCAAGTTGGGATTAAAGGTGAATGCAATATTGATTTTTACGCGATCGGCGTGTTTTAATACAATTGACATTATCGGAAGATTTCTTAAAACTTACGTCGAAAGGTACGTATTACTTAAAAGTGAAGGATGGTTTTGAATACCAACTGCGACAGTTGATATCTGATGCTAAATTTAAGGCTGGAGAAGAAACTCCAATGGCGATGGCATGGATATTGTTCCCTAATTTGTTGCCTACGTTTTTTGTTAAAGAATGCTTATTTTCATTGGCGTCGGCAGTAGGAAATCCATTACATTTCGACATGGCAACAATTAATAAAACTAGACCTAGTTGTGCTCGTGTGAAGGTGTTGTGGTTGATCTCGTAGCGGATCTGCCCAAGAAGGTCATAATGGACATCGAGAATGAGGCCACGGGAGAGGTTCGTACAGATTGGATAAAATTCAATATGATCTTTTGCCTAAGTATTGCAAGCAGTGCAAGTTGTAGGGACGTGATATGACTAAATGTTGGAGATTACATCTAGAGTTGATGGAGCCCAAAGAACCTGCAAATAAGGTAGTTAGCAAAGCCAAACAATCTGAACCTTTGATGATTCTTACCGGTGGACAAGTGGTTGAGAATGTTGGCCCTCAGTGGAAGGAAATCAGGGACAATCGTGGCAAGCAAGTAGATGTTACTGGCAGAGAGATCCTACCTGTCGATAAAGGTGCAAACTAACAGGTTCAAATGGCAAATAAGTATGCAGTGTTAGAGGTTGAAGAGGATGTGAATGATGAAACAAATCAGTTGGCTCTAGTGGAGTACATACCTGTTCAGAATAGCCCGACAACAAATACTTGGAAAATTGAATCCAACTACTGCTAGTTTTATTCCATCTACATCTGGAGTTGCAGTGAATAATAGAGGTGATAATCTGCCTGTGGTCGAAGCTTGGAAGGGTGAGGAAGTACCACCAAAGGAGTCGACTGCTCAATGGGTTAGTAGATCATTTGTTAGTAATGTTGCCACCAACCAATCGTGTTAAGAAATTCCTTCGCAGTCCATTGATACTACTGTGCTAGATAGAGTGTTTAATGAAGTACAAAGAGTTCAATTTAGTGGTGGAAAGTTATGGAGTGAACAAGTAGAAGAAGATTCTGAGGAAGGAGAAGTACCTAATGGTGCAAGCAGCGATGATGATTCAACTTATGAAGATAATGAGAACGACGAGCAAAGTGTAAATGATAAGAACAAACAAAAATAAATCATGGAAGATAATTCAAACAATGATAAAGAAGAGGATGTTGTCCAAGGTGGAACGAATATACTAACCGTAGATGCTGCTGGATCCAGTAGAGTAGTAGATGCTAATCCCAGCAAGGTGGACCTCCAGCTAAGCCAAATATAGTTGCTGCAGAAAACACTGGAGGAAATAAGGATGCTGATCCCGGTGATGCGCAGAACTTACTGGAGGAACATCACTGTCCAAAGGATACTGTAAATAAAGGCCCAGTGACTCACCAAATAGGAAAATACATTTAAGCCACACTACTGCACCATCAAGTCTGGCAGTTCACATACAAGCTGCTGCAGAAAAAGAGAATACTGCTGGTACAGGGAGAGATTTGGATGAAGAGTCTACGACACAAAATTTTATAAATGAGGCTAGGCAAGGTGATCTATCGCCCAGGCATGTGGACAAAGGAAAATCTGCTATAAGAGGAAAGAAAAAGTAAGGGAAAGACAATCAAAGTACAGTTCTTGGGGTTCAAACAAGAAGGACCCTTTCTAAATCACATATTTAATGATGAATGATATTATTTGGAATGTGAGGCCTGTCAATACGAAGAAGGCCTCTGAAATACTGATCAACATGCAAAGACAATATCATTTCCAATTCATTGGAATTATGGAACTAATGCAAAAGGCAAGGAAGCTGGAAAGATATAGAAGAAAGATACGACTGCTGCAAGCTTTTGTTAATGTTTTGAATAAAATTTGGGTGTTTGTAGATGAAGATCATGGAGTTGACATTCTGATCGATATGGAACAGCAATTAACTTTGAAGTTGACAAACATGGATTCTCAGTGCTCATCTATAATCACATTTGTGTATGCGAAATGTGATGCGATAGAAAGAATACAATTGTGGGACAGTTTATATTATTTGGTTAGAGATATGTCGCTGCCATGGTTGGTATGGAGGATTTGAATGTTATTTGGGATGAAGAGGAGAAGTTTGGTGGACTGCCAATATCACTAAATGAAGTCGATGATTTTCGACATTGTGTTAACACATGTAATCTGGTGGATCTAGGCTTTGAGGGAAGCATCTATACTTGGTGGAATGGAAGAGTGGAGATGATTGTATATTTAAAGGCTCGATAGATGCTTGGCTAACATGGAAATTCAACAGATGGTACCAAACTTAGAGGTCACACATTTATCAAAGATAGGATCGGACCATAGTCCTATGTTACTGACCTCTAATACAGGTACTGCACCAGTAAAGAAGGCCTTCAGATTTCTTAATTTCTGCACAAAAGACCATAGCTTTAAAGAGGTGGTTAAGGAGCATTGGAAAGCAGACTTTGCAGCTGATCCTTTCATTGTGTTTAATCACAAGTTGAAGAAATTGAAGAAGGCTCTATAATCGTGAAGCAGGGCAACCCATGGAGACATTTTCCAAAAGATAGCAAGCTTAGAGGAAGTAGTGTTGGTTCATGAATCACAATTCGAGATGCATCCTAAACTGCAAAATAGAGAAAGGTTACAGAAAGTGCAAGCTGAACTAATTAGATATTTAGCTTTAGAAGAAGAGTTTTGGAAGAAAAAATATGGAATGTCGTGGTTTAATGATGGTGACAGACACAAGAAGTTCTTTCATGCACAAGTGAATGACAGAAGAAAGAGATTACAATTGAAAAGGATAAAGAATAGTCCTCCAACATGGCTGGATATTGATGTCGACATGGTAGAGGAAGCAGTCAAGTTTTTCAAAGCACAGTTCCACGAAGATACAATTTCTACTGATTTTGGAATTCTGGAGCATGTTCCTGCTATGGTGGACAATGCACAAAATTAGCTTCTGGTAAAACAGCCTACTAAGGAGGAAATCAAAGCTGTTGTGTTTGGCCTTAATGGAGACAGTGCTGGTGGGCCAGATGGATTTACTGGATGCTTCTTTCAATCTTGCTGGGATATAATTGGAGATGGCATAGGTGCTATGGTAGCATCTGTCTTCAATGGCAAAGAATTACCCAAGTTCGTCACTCATACAAATCTGGTGTTACTGCCAAAGAAGAAGGAAGTGATCACCTTCTCTGATATGCGACCTATTAGTCTCAGCAACTTTGTCAACAAAATCTTCTCGAGAGTTATACATGAAAGGCTGGCAGATATGCTGCCTAGTTTAATATCGGACGAGCAGGCTGGCTTTGTGAAAGGCAGGAGCATAGTGGAGAATGTCCTGTTAACACAAGAAATAATCACAGATATTAGATTGAGAACTAAGGCAAGGCCAAATGTAGTGATCAAGTTGGATATGACAAAAGCTTACGATAGATTGTCTTGGTTATTTTTTACCAAGGTGTTGATAAAGATGGGGTTTGGAGAAAGATTTATAAGGCTGGTATATGGGATTGTGTCGAACAACTAGTACTCTATCTTACTGAATGGCCAACCTCATGGTTTCTTTAGATCGACAAGAGGTGTGAAGCAGGGAGATCCATCGTCACCAACTTTGTTTATTCTGGCAGCAGAAGCATTGTCTAAAGGACTGAATTCATTGCATATGAATCTATACTTTTGCGGATTTGGACTGCCCAAATGGAGTCCCAAAATAAATCATTTAGCTTACGATAACGATACCATTACTTTCTCTTCTTCAAATGCTACTTCACTGCAGCTCATAATAAAGGTCTTGAAGCATATGAAGCTGCCTCTGATAAGTTGATAAATAAAAACAAGTATGCTGTTTATATGCACCGCTCCACTAATGACCACATAGTGAATAAGGTGCAGATGATCATTGGGATTACGAAGCAGGAGTTCCCTTTTTTACTTATCTTGGATGTCCAATATTCTATCTCAGAAGAAGGATGGATTATTATCAAGGCCTCATGACCAAAGTGATGGATAAGCTGCAATCTTGGAAAGGAATATTACTATCCATAGGAGGTAGCGCAGTTTTGGTGAAACATGTGCTGCAAAACATGCCTATACATTTGCTGCTGCAGTAAATCCTCCTGCGTATGTGATAAATAGACTTCACAAGATCTTTGCACAATTCTTCTGGTGTAGTTCAGTTGGTAATCCAACCAGACACTGGGCATCGTGGAATACTCTTTGCCTACCAAATGAAGAAGGGGGAGTAGGATTTCGATCCTTACATGATATGTCCACAACACTATTTTGTAAGCTATGGTGGAATTTCAGAACCAAACCAACTTTGTGGAGCTCATTTATGAGTCAAAAATATTGTAAGAAACTCAATATAATGGTGGTGCCATGGAGAGATGGATCTCATGTATGGAGGAAAATGCTTGAATGGAGAGACATGATTGAGCATCAAATTCTGTGGCAGCCCTGGATGGGATCTTCATTATTTTGGTTTGAGAATTAGACTGGTCTGGGAGCATTATATTTTGTCACACCTCCAGATTTTGTGTGTGATGAAAATATACAAAACATATATGATGCAGTGCAGGATGGACAGTAGGAAGAGGAGAAATATTAGGGAGATTCTGCCTGCCGAGCTAGCTAGTCATGTACTAGAAAACATCAAACGACTAGTTTTGATTGAACTTGATAGACCTGTGTGGATGCTAGAAACAAGAGGTGAATTCACAGTGAAGTCAGCCTGGGATTATATAAGAAGGAGGCAAGAACCTTGTCATGCGTATAGGAATATATGGGTGAAAGGTCTGCCTTTAAAGATTGCTTTTTTCATGTGAAAAGTTTGGAAAAATAAACTGCCTTTGGATGATTTTTTTAGAAGGCTGGGGTATCTAATGGCATCTAAGTGCTGGTGTTGTCCAGAGCCGTAGGAAGAAACAATGCAGCACTTATTCTTCACTTCTCAAGCTACTGCTACAGTGTGGAAATATTTTCTAGAACATGCTGGAATTGGCATAGAGGGAATCACGCTTCATCATGCAGTGGTCAGATGTTGGACTGCAGAAGTAGTTCCTCGATTGAAGCCTATTTTGCAGGCATTGCCATCAGTGATTGTTTGGGAATTGTGGAAGAGAAGGAACAACTATAAGTATGGTGATACAGTCACTGTAAGCAGGGTGATTATCAAATTTCTTCGACTATACAGCTGCTCATCAAAATTAGGAAACCAGGTATACAGAACCTCCCACATAAGTGGCCAGACATATTTGATATGACGGAGAATTATACTCCTAAATTGAAGTATACAAAGGTTCTGTGGGAATATCCAATGCCGGGGTGGATGAAAGTCAGTACAGATTGGGCATCGAGAGGGAATCCAGGTAGAAGCTCGATAGGTTATGTATTGAGAAATGAAGAAGGAGACATTTTATATGTATGTGAAAAGGAGATACAAGAATGCAAAAATACTGTTGCAGAAGCAAAGGCTGTGCTTGAGGCCTTAAGATATTGTGTGAATCATGAGTATGTACTAATTAATTTGCACACTGATTCACTGCTGCTTGTTTGGAGATGGAAAATGAGGTCTATTGATATTTGTTTCTCGCCGAAACAATGTAGAGTGCGAAATGGAGGGATGAAAGGGTGGAATTGTGGTGAATGGACATACAAGTCCTTAAGCCTTAATATGGTAACAATAAATAACAAGGGTATCTTAGGGAAAACAAATATGTACACATTGCTAACCTACTACAACCATGTAGTAGGTTAGCAAAACCCATATATACATACACACACACACACATATACATACTCTATCCGTCTCAAATTAGATGAGATATTCCTTTTTAGTTTGTTCCAAAATAAATGACACATTTTTAAATTTAAAAATAATTCAACTTTAAACTCTACATTTTACTCATTTTAACCTTAATGGGAAACTTTTATAACCACACAAATGTCATGGCTCCATAAAGCTTTTACCCCTTAAGCTTTTAAGACCACAGTTTCAAAAGTATTTTTTTTTCCTTAAACTCCGTGCAGAGTCAAACTAACTCATCTAAATTGAAACGGAGGGATATACTAGTCCTTCCTCGAAGGTGGTTAAATTCTCTAAAGTGCTCACTAGGTGTAAATATTTGGTTTGTCTATGGTAATACTTAAACTGTTTTTACCCAAAATAATAATAATAATAATAATAATGTATATACTAGTCTTGGGGCACATTGCGTGTGTACCCCTACCAATGAGTATAATTTTCTTTAAAGATAATATAAATATTACTTATTAAATAGTGTATTTGAAATATACACATCTAACTTTGTAAAGTAAGAAATCATACCTTAGCCTTTTTGAGTTATTCATGTAGTTTGGGTGCACCTCAACTCAAGAAGGAGGCGGAGGAACTTTCGCGATATCCTAAAACCTTGTATGGTGAAAAAGGAGCTATTGTCAAAGGAAAGAAGCAAATGTCAGGATTTCTCCAACACTATGAAACTTCAAGTTGCAGTTGCTGTACATGGAATTTGGAATATTTGGTTCTTACTCTCTCAAGCCTCAGCTTCTAAAGTTAATATGTTTTTCTGCAAAGGTTTCTTCAGAGATCTACACGTTGCACCTTAACCTCTGCCAAAGAAGAACAAAAACTGCATTGCCATGCACCCCAGGTGAAGCAAAGCTCCATGTAACCATACAACAGGCACTAAAAATATTCCGTCCACAAATATTTTTACGGTCCGCATTTTCTGATGCAGGTCTCATTTTTGCTCTTCTTTGTTCCTTGAGTCCAAATTCTTCAATTTTTGCCTTCTTTTGAGCATTTTCTTCATCTTTACTTGTCCTCCTTGTTCACACAATAATCCCTGAAAATAATCCTTGTATAAAAAACAGTCAAAAGGAAAAGACAAGATTGACGGAAGGCGAGGCTGCTCACGGGATGACTAGGTGGGGAAGATGTTATGTTCCTGAGGACATGAACAGGGGAGCCCAAAGAAGAGAAAGAATTCCTAGCAGAAATGTAGAGCTAGAGTTACGCATTGACAAAGATGAGAGTCTTAGCTGCTATGAGCTAGTCTAACTATGAATTGTATAGAACCTATGCTTTCAACCATTTTCCTGCAACTTTCACATACTAAAAAGAATGTATTTAGGAACTCCATTCGTTTCTAAGTCTAGTTGATTAATTTGCAAGAATTTCTTCATAAGAACAGGTAGTACAACAATCTCCATCAGGAAACAAGCAACCAAGAAATCTCCCTCCACATGCCCACCCTCGGCACAAATCCGTGTCTCACCATCTGCCTCAACACCCACTCTAAATCACCAAGAAGCTTCCCATTACAAAGGCCATGTATCAACAGCTTATAAGACTCAAAACTTGGATTCATCCTCTTTGCAATCATAACAGCCATAAAATCTTTTGCCTCCAAATACCTCTTGGCATCAAGCAAAACATGCAACACCTCCTGATATGTCCCTGGATTCAGATCACAACCTTTCAGCATTACTTTATTGAACATCTCAATCCCCTCGTCAACTCTTCGTTGCTTCCTGCGCCCCGAAATCAACGTGTTAAACACGATAGCATCCGGTTCAACATTCACTTTTTCCATCCTCTCTAACAAGCCCAAAGCCTCATCAACGCGACTGCACTCACATAAAGCATGCATGATAGTAGAAAAAGTCTTCACATTGGGTTGACATTTCTGCTTAGGAAATTCATCGAACACCTTATATGCAGCATTCATCTCCCCACAGTGACATATATTGAAACAACAAGCATCAATCTCAACGACCAAATCAGAAGCACGAATATACACCTTATGAACAACATCAAATTGTTTAGTATTCACTAACAAATTCAGAACAAAATTGAAAGTTCTCACACTTGGCCAGCACTTATAATTAGGCATATCAAAAAGGGTCTCAATTGCTCTATTAATTCTACCAGCTAAATGCCCATAAATCTTGATAACATCATAGAGAAAATCATCAGAAAGTCTATACTTCCTTTCAAATTTGATCTTTTCCATAAGGGTGTCAATTGCATCAAAATTCTTAGCCATTGCTAGGTTTTTGACAACTACACTATAAATGGCTTCAATGGGTTTGTAATCTTTACGTTTTGAGATTTGATTAAGTACATTTAGAGCTGAATTTGGGTCTTTCAGATTTTGGAAATTTTTGATGACCTCATTTGGGCTTAACCAATCTTTGTAGTGTATAAAGGTTGATTTCATCAGATTTTTCTATATGAGATGATGAAAATGGACATGAATGTGGAAATATAGTGGAGATTGAAAGATTAATCTATGGATAATGAATCTGTAAGAGAGAATTTACTTGTAATTCCACCATTGATTTTAATTTTGATATTTTTCCCAATATTATGAGTCAAAGATTGAATAAGTAAAATATTAACTTGTAACTGAATCATTAATTTGAGTTTCGATATTTTTTCGATATTATGAGTCAAAGATTGAATAAGTAAAATATTAACTTGTAACTGAATCATTAATTTGAGTTTCAATATTTTTTCGATATTATGAGTCAAAGATTGAATAAGTAAAATATTAACTTGTAACTGAATCATTAATTTGAGTTTCGATATTTTTTCGATATTATGAATCAAAGATTGAATAAGTAAAATATTAACTTGTAACTTTGATTTGAATTTCGATAATTTTTCCAATATTATGAGTCAAAGATTGAATAAATAAAATATTAATCATGTAGTTTAGCCTTGATATTATTCTTAAATTCCCAAACCAATTGTAGGCTAAAGATTTTTTAAGAAAAAAAACGAAACCTTGATTATGTCTAATATCCTTTGGCAGATTCTTTTCAGCACCAGCAATGGAGAGTGGGCAAGCAACAATATATACTTAAAATGGGATTTTTACACAATATGTCCGCCACCCAAAATAATAACCGACAAATGTATAATATACATATTTTATAGTAAATAATAGGTGTATATTTTGTCTGTTTGACTAGCGGCTGTATATATTTGATCAATGGACAAATTTGTAAAAAAACCTCTCAGACTAGCAGTCACATTTCACTTTTGGAATGGCTTAACTTCAGCCGTGGTTCCAGAGTCTAAAAGCCAGAATAACAGATGATCAACAACAACAACCACCAACCCAGTAAAATTCCACAAGTGGGATATTGGGAGGATAGTGTGTACGCAGATCTTACCCCTACCCCGAGGGAGTAGAGAGGCTGTTTCCGATAGACTCTATGCTCAAGAAGACCTAAAGAGACAATATATCAGTACTATCAGTAGAAACTATAGAAGTAATAACAGCATTATAATAACCAGAGAGTAGATGAAAAGCAATAATTGAAAGCTCAACACAACCATCATATATAGGTAATGAAGCAGCAACCGAGAGTCGATCGCTGATTCCACCTAGCAGCAACTACTCACAAAGTGGAGCCTAATCTTTGTAAGTGTTGAAAGAGCCTCTTCCATACTAATTCTTGCATCAGGTATCATCACAGTGCAACTCAAAGCTAATTCCATGATAGATAGCAGACACTGCATCTTTGCATCGGTTTGTTCATCCCCTGGATGTACCAAATTAGCATCCACCACCATATGAATTGCACCTGGAAAAGAATCACTAACCCAACTTCTTATGCTCAATTCTCCGGTAAATATATCATCACTTGGTCTCATTCTTGTAAACGTCTCCATCATCAGGATGCCAAAACTATAAACATCGCAGCTCGTGGATACTATACCATCCTGTCCATACTCTACAATCATGCATGGTAAAAAATGATCAAGGAATATGCTAAACACTATCTAGGTTATTTTAAAGATGCAAGTAAAAAGTTCTGATACCTGGAGCAATATATCCTAGGGTTGCAATTGTACGTGTTTGAACAAAATCCTCCCCTGCATCCAACAATTTTGCAATGCCAAAATCACTGACATGGCCAACCATTTCTTGATCTAGCAAGACATTGCTTGGTTTTAAGTCGCAATGCACCACAGGTGTTGAATAGCCATTGTGGAGATAGTCCATCGCAGATGCAACATCTATCATTATCTCTAATCTATGCATCATGTCTAAGAAAAAGTTATGAGAATATAGCCATTTTTCAAGTGTTCCATTCAGCATGTATTCCAATACTAGGGCTTTGAATTCAAGGTTGGAGCAACTGGTGATCACTTTAGTAAGATTTCGATGGCGGAGGTTGCGCAGCATCTCACATTCTGTGTCAAAACTTTTGAACGCACCCTCCAATTGCACATCGAATACCTTTGCCACGAAAAAGGTACCATCCTTTAGTATCCCTTTGTAGACCTTGCTGAAACTCCCATTACCAAGCAAGTTGCTTTCACTGAATCCTTCTGTTGCTTGTTCAAGTTCATAATAAGAAATTCTTTCATGCTCTTTAACGAGCGACACATCAGCTTGATCTATATTCCTTTTTATCTTTCTCAGTCTTAACACCGCATATCCAACGACCAATGCAAAGAGTGATCCTATCCCTAACAAAGTATATAAACCTATAAGCACTCTTTTTCTTCTTGACTTCTTTGTATATTTTGGAGGACATGGTTTCACGTTAAATCGGGAGTCACCACAGAGTGCATCGTTGGACAGGAAGGATTGGCTCGTGATATTTGCAAAAGGTCCACCGATGGGAATTTCACCACTAAGTTTATTAAATGAGATGTTCAGGTGTTTAATATGCACAAGAGCTTCTAATGACTTTGGAATCTCACCACTAAGATTGTTGAAGGATAAATCCAAGAATTCCAAGGCAAGCATTTTCCCTAATGAATCTGGAATAGGCCCATCTAATTTATTATGTTCTAAAAAAAGATAGGTCAATCTATCTAGACCTCCTAAAGAGCTAGGGACATTACCAGAGAAAATATTTTTTGACAGTTCAATGAGTGTGGCAGCCTTTAAATTTCCAATCTCCTGAGGAATTTGCCCACTTAATAAATTGGACGAAACATTGAATTCTACGATATCTCGAAGGCTTCCCAAGCTTGCAGGTAATCTCGAATGCAGCCTGTTGTAAGCCAGATCAAGCTTCCTTAAACTGGTAATGGTCCCTAAGCATGGTGGCACTGAACCAGTAATCTGATTTTCCGATAGGTCTAATTCTCCAAGATTCTGTAAATTACAGATAGCATCTGGTATGGTTCCTCCTATCTTGTTTTTAAATAGGTAAATTTTTTGTAGTTTCACTATGCGTTCGATAGTTTTTGGAATATATCCACTCAACTCATTGTTAAATAGACTCATCCTTGTCATTCCAGTAACATTACCAATTTCTTCAGGAATGAAGCCCTTCAGTTTACAACTTTGTCCATCAAAAATCTGCAGGGAGTTAGAGAAATTCCCAACTGATTGAGGTAAAACACCATCAAACGGATTGTTAGAGAACGTGAGAGCTCTCAGTTTCCTACAATTTGTCAAAGGTGTTAGGAAGCTCAATGTTGAATCGCGGAAAAAATTATTCGCCCCCAAGGACAAAACCTCAAGGTATTCTAAGTTACCAAGTGATTCAGGAATTGGACCTGTGAATCTGTTGACTGAGAGATCAAGTTTTCTGAGTCTTGACGAATTTGAGATAGTAGCAGAGATAAAACCACTCAGATCATTACCACCACAAAGAAGTTGTTCTAGGTTGGGCATTTTACTGCCTAAATCTGAAGGTAGAGTACCTGAAAGCCTATTTACTGCAAGTCCAAGGATCCTCAGTGCTGATATGTTCAAAATGCTTGCAGGGACAGAACCAGTAAACTTGTTTATAGTTAAATCCAGAGACTGTAGTTTCTTAAGATTACCTAGCTCCGCCGGTATCTCTCCTGTCATGTGGAGGAAATACAGATTCAGATTCTTGTAAGGAATTATCTTTCTACCTTCCTAGTAAGGTAATCTTCTATAAAATCAATATAAAGAAAGTGAAAGTGGAATAGAATGCGTCTTTCTTTTCACCTAAGTAACAGTAGAATTATAATCCCTATATTGGTTATTAATAATACAAGAATAGATTAGACAAAACAGTAGATTTTTTCTTCCTTACAAAGTTTCTTCTTTAATAGGAACAGTTGGACCTAAAATAGTAGTACTAGTAAATCATTAATGAAGTCAATTTATGGTTCTAAATTTTATGATGTCCATTTTATTAATTAACGGATGCAGAAACTAGGATTTTCCTGGAATGGTGAAACTGTTGCACGAGAGATCAAGAGTTCTGAGTCTTGAAGAATTTGAGATTGAGCAGAGATAGAACCTCTCAGATTATTCGATCCGCAAGAAAATTTTTCTAAGTTGGGGATTCCACGGCCAAAATCGGATGGTAGACGACCCGAAAGCCTGTTTTTAGAAAGATATAAGATCTGCAGTGCTGACATGTTAAAAATGTTTGTAGGGATAGAACCCGTAAACTCATTCTTGGATAATTCCAGCAACCGTAGTTTCTTAAGATTACCTAGCTCCACTGGTATCTCTCCTGTCAAGTGGGGGAAATACTATATGAGTACCAGTCGGCAGGAAGAGGATTTTAATTAGATTTCTCGTAAAAAGTAGTACTATTACACTACCTTGCAAGTGCTGATTTCCAAGATATAATTCTGTAAGAGCTTTTAAGTTGGCTAACTCTCTTGGTACATTTCCAGTGAACTTATTGCCAGACAATGACAAGATTCGAAGCTTTCTGCACTTTCCTAGGTTTGGTGGAATAACACCGTCTAGGTTGTTAATTGGGATGTGAAGAACTTCCAAGTTTGGAAGATTTTCACATATAGTTGTTGGAAGATTACCAGCAAGATTGTTTCTGTAAAGAGTAAGGATCCGCAATGTCGTAATGTTAAAGATTGATGGAGGTATAGAGCCAGTAAGTTGGTTTAGTTGCAGGTCTAGGATAGTCATGTAACGAAGATTACCGAGTTCTTGAGGGATCTCTCCTTCAAGAAAATTGCGCCTAATGTTCAATCCTTCTAGTTTTGTTAGATTGGAAAAGGAAGGTGGAATTTTCCCGTAAAATTGGTTGCTGGAAAGGCGCAGAATGCGAAGGTTCGGAAACAGACTTAAGAATGATGGAAAGACACCAGTAAAGTTATTGTTTTCGACAATAATGAATTTCAACCTCTGCAAACGAGACAACTCTTCTGGCAACTCTCCGTGGAAATTGTTATTACTGATGTCAAGGGAAACAAGAAATGAGAGGTTTCCAACGTGTGGAGGAACTGTACCATTAAGTTGCATGCTAGAAATGTCCAAAGCTGTGACTCTATTGTGGCGCGAGCTACAAGTGATGCCAATCCAGCTGCAAACCGGGCTGGAGGATGACCAGTTGCTTGCTATGATATCATTAGGATCAGAAGAAGAAATGTGAGATTTCAAGGCAAGAAGAGCATCTTTATCAGTGCTAATATTGGGAACAATAGCCAGTGAAGGATGGTAATGAAGCAGAATGAAAACTGCAAGACCAAAGAGAAGATTGCAACTTCTGCCCATAGCTATTAACCAAGAATTGACGAGGCAAAGTAATGATCATATTCATTAGATACTAGTAATATATACTGTCGTTATTCAATGGAGTTTTTTTTTTTTTTTTGGATTAAAATTGTCAACCTTTGAAGTTGTATTGGGGAATGCCAGTCAATTTGGTTTGAGCACACAATAAACAAGTCTCTGTTGACTTTATGGTATCAAATTCATTAGATGCAAATATACTGTCATTAGTCTTTGGAGTGATTTTAGTCAATCATTTGTACTACAAGTTTTATTAGTCAAACTCATCGAACAGTCAAGTCTACCCTGCTATATTAAGCAAAGTCAGATGAACAGGATTTGTTTTTCTTCTTTTATCTTATTGGTTTTGTGTGAGGATTGGGTGCAGGAGAGTGAAAACTGATGTATGATTGAGGGAGACCAGCATTTCATTATAAAAGACATTTTAAAAAATACGTGCTGACTTGGCTATCTACGTGGCAATTAAATTGAGGGTCCGGTGCCACAGTGGAAAGACGTGTAGGATGAGGGCAATTTTACACACTTTATTACTAGTAAGAGTGGATTTAAACGAAAAGTATAACGAGGGATAAATGCAAAACTACATGAAGTACATGGGTGAATCCAGCCTTTTTCTCTTTTTTCTTTCGCTAGTTTCTAATCCTCGCCCCAACTCTTCTTCTTTTTTGTTTCTTGATTCTTAAGACACATGGTTTTTATTTTCTTTTTATCTTATTGGTTTAGAGAGTTTCTGTTGCACTCTTAACATATCCTTTTAAATTTTTCAATTTACATTCTTTTTTATGATTTGCTTCCCAAAGTATTTATCTAATTTATTTGAACTATATGATAACTTCAAGTATGTATAACGCTTAAAAGAGAACGGTGACGTGTCGCAAGTTAAAAGAGAATGGAATGGCATAACGCGTCATATACTACAAGAACTATATATTTACTCCAGGATGTAAGTTAGGTGTCATACTTTCTTGATTTTCTTGCTATAATAATCAGATCAAACATAAGTAGAATAATATTTACAACAAGACTCGGAATTAAGGTGAACTTCATATATCCCCAAAAGTAGGGGTGGACGTTCGAACAGATCGGATTGGATATGAAAATTTTAGTATGGATTTTTGATTTTCGGATTGAAAAAATAACAATCCAATTCCAATCCAAATAAGCTCGGATTGGATCGGATTTTTTATAAGAAGACTAAATTCCCATCATGCAACCAATGTGATACTTCTAACAGCCTGTAATGGGACTTGTAATACCATTCAGTTAATTTTCTAAGCCTCGTAGATTAGTCTGCAAGAATATCTTCATATGAATAAGCAGTACAACAATCTCCATCAGGAAACAAGCAACCAAGAATCTGCCTCCACATACCCATCCTCGGCACAAATCCGTGTCTCACCATCTGCCTCAACACCCAGTCTAAATCGCCAAGAAGCTTCCCATTACAAAGGCCATGTATTATCAGCTTATAAGACTCAAAACTTGGATTCACCCTCTTATCAATCATAACAGCCATAAAATCTTTTGCCTCCAAATACCTCTTGGCATCAAGCAAAGCGTACAACACCTCTTGATATGTCCCTGGATTCGGATCACAACCTTTCAGCATTACTTTCTTGAACATCTCAATCCCCTCGTCAGCTCTTCCTTGCTTTCTGAGCCCCGAAATCAGCGTGTTAAACACGATAGCATCTGGTTCAACATCCTCCTTTTCCATCCTCTCTAACAATCCCAACGCCTCATTAACACGACCATGCTCGCACAAAGCATGCATTATAGTCGAAAAAGTCCTCACATTGGGATGACAATTCTGCTTAGGAAATTCATCGAACACCTTATATGCAGCATCCATCTCCCCACAACGACATAGTCCTTTAATGATAATATTCAAACAACAAGCATCAATCTCGACACCCAATTCAGAAGCACGAATATACACCTTATGAACAACATCAAATTGTTTAGTATTCACTAACAAATTCAGTACAAAATTGAAGGTTTTCTCACTTGGCCAGCACTTATAATTAGGCATATCGAAAAGGGTCTCAATTGCTCTATTAATTCTACCAGCTAAATGCCCATAAATCTTAATAACATTATAAAAAAACTCATCAGAAAGTCTACACTTTCTTTCAAATTTGATTTTTTCCATAAGTGTCTCAATTGCATCAAAATTCTTAGCCATCGCTAGGTTTTTGACAACTACATTATAAATGGCTTCATTGGGCTTGTAATCCTTACGTTTTGAGATTTGATTAAGTACTGTCAAAGCTGAATTTGGGTCTTTGAGATTTTGGAAAATTTTGATGACCTCGTTTGGGCTTAACCAATCTTTGTAGTTAACAAGGTTGATTTCATCAGAATTTTGTATTTGAGATGATGAAAATGGACGTGAAGGAGAAAAACAGAGTGGAGATTGAAAGATTAATCTGTGGATAATGGGTCTGTAAGAGACAAAACGAACTAAAAACATTGTTTTATATGGGTTTATGAGATTTTGCATGATCTTAAGCTTTGATGGTAAATACTTATCAACATCGGATGCAGGAGATTGCAGTAGTATTTAACAGGGGTCGGCGTTCGAGCAGTTCGAATTGCACATGAAAATTTCGGTTTAGATTTTTTGATTTTCAGATTGAAGAAGTGACAATCCAAATCCAAATCCAATCCAAATAAATTTAGATTGGATCAAATTTTTTAAGTTCGGTTTCGGATTTAATCGGTTTGGATATTTTGGATTTTCGATTTTGAGCTTATAAATTGAGAGGTTTCTTCTTTTACAAAAATGAATATCCAAACGAGGTACCCATGTTAAATTGCCTGAAAAGTTTCTCATGCTCACCGTAATTATCCAAATAAAGTATTCAAGTAATGAAACTATTATCAAGGAAATGCAATAGAGACATTAATACGGCTGATAAGAAGCAGCAATAATAAAATCATGTCCACATAGAAAGTATTCTGACGGTAACTATTAATACTGAAATATGAGATAGTATTTAATGGGTAGGGTATTGAACTTATTACTATTGACAGATGGATAATGGACTAAATATAAAGTATAAGAATTTCGGATTTTTGGATATCTAAAAATTTGAAGTACCAAATCTAATATTCAATCCGTAATCCAAAGTAAGAAATCTTAAGTTTGATGGTAAATACTTATCAGCATCGGATGCAGAAGATTGCAGTAGTATTTAATAGGGGTGGGCGTTCGGGCAGTTCGAATTGCATATGAAAATTTCGGTTTGGATTTTTCGATTTTCAGATTGAAGAATTGACAATCCAAATCCAATCCAAATAAGTTCAGATTGGATCGGATTTTTTAAGTTCGGTTTCGGATTAATCGATTTGGATATTTAGATTTTTGGTTTTGAGCTTATAAATTGAGATGTTTCTTCTTTTTACAAAAATAAATATCAAAATGAGATACTCATGTTAAATTGCCTGAAAAGTTCCTCATTTTCGCCACAATCATCCAAATAAAGTAGTCAAGTAATGAAATTATTATCAAAAAAATACAATAGAGATATTAATACGGCCGATAAGAAGTAAAAATAGTAAAACCATGTCCAAATAGAAAGTATTCTCACAGTAACTTAGTAATTAATATTGAATATATGAGATAATATCTAATGGGTAGGATATTGAACTTATTACTATTGACTTATGGATAATGGACTAAATATAAAGTATAAGAATTTCGGATTTTTGGATATCTAAAAATTTGAAGTACCAAATCTAATATCCAATCTGTAATCCAAAAATTTTAAAAATTAAATCCAAAATCGAAACCGAAAATTGAAAATATTCGGATTTCAATTTGAATTTCGGGTTTGTCCAAACTATGCTCACCCCTAGTCTTTAACGTTAAAATTTAAAATGACAATACATATTACTTAACAATGGAGATTGCAATAGTTATGCCCCCTAAGAATCACTGATCAAGACAGGAGAAATCTCTGCTTCCAGTGACTGGATGACACTTCTGATCTTTTCTTCATTACTTTCTTCAATCTCTGGTTCTTCGAGAAATGACATGAGAATATCAATATCGACTTTTGAGAATTCAACATCACTGAATTCGTCATAACTAGTGTTTGAGGTTGACATGTTGTGTGACAGAGAAATTGAAGTAGAAAAGGATAGTAGAATCTTAGCTGCAATTGGAATTTAGAGATGGAAATGAATGTGAATGACAATGTGTTATCGATTGACATAGTTATATAGTCCAATAAATAGTCATATCATTATAATAAAAGTAAACAACTTTTTTTTTTTTAAAACAAATTACCTCACTGCATTATACCACCGTACTCTATTATCCCACCTCCAGAATGAGCATGGTAACACACTAATACCACTGGATAGTGTTCTAACAGTGTACAGATTCTAATGCAGTAGGGCTGATTTTCATAAATATAATAATAGAAAGTACAATGATGGAGGGGGGCATCGACCTGACCTCCATATAGGAAAGGTGTACATCCTTGATCACCCACATTTGGTGACCAACTATACCTAGATAGCTAAGGTGAGTTAGACCTATAGTGATGTAATGCTGTCGATCTTATAACATGGATCGACAGTCATATATACAAAAACGATGAGTAGTGACTTTAGGTCAACTATACAAAAAGTACAAGTATTCCTAATTCTACTGGGTGAGTGTTCCTTCTCATACAAGGAAGGACACCACTGCAGCAGTGGTTGCTTGTTGTTCATGTTGACCAGGTTATTACTACTGCATATGATTTTCTACTGCTGCACTTGTTCTCCACTTCTTTGATTGCGCTGTTGCTATTGATATCAGTTCTTCTGTTCATCTCTTCATTGAGGTACCAGCAAATTGATGTTGCTGATCTGCAGTACTCCTGCACACTTAACAAAAGGATTATGGAGGTAAAGGGGCAAAGGAGTTGCTGCAATTGGGAAACCTGCAGTATTTTTGCTTTATTGGGTTTTGAGTTCCTCAAAGATACTTGCGACAATTTAAGCATTAACAGAGTCATGTGTTAGAGATCAATTGTGATGGCCACCTGATTTGATTAGATTTCCTGTGCCTAAAGGCTGGAAAGCCTTGAAGATCAAGACATAGCTGTCCCCTTAATTGAACAGGTAAGTCATGTTGGTCATTGTAGTGAGTGGTGGTGTTCAGTTTATGACTCAATTTGGCAAGTATGTCGGCTGGACAGTTTGCCTCCCTCAAAATATGTGTACATTTGAAGTCCTAGTAGTGTCGAATCAGTTTGATTATATCAGCTATAATCATACTGATAGTCCAGGGTGGGTTCGAGCTGCCAGTTAACCACTGTACCAACAATTGTGAATCACTTTCCAGGTGGATTTTTGTATGCCCGTTTCTAATGCACCAGTGCATACCAATATAAGCTGCCTCTGCTTCTGCTTGATTATTGGTAGCTTCTCCTAGTGGGCTTGCAATTGCATGGATAAGGTGTCCATGATGGTCCCTCACTATGATTCCTGCCCCTGCTTACAACTTGATTCTACCACAAGATCAAAACCTAAATGTGCCAGGGGTTGATCATCGAAGCCTGGGGTTCCCTCCTTCAATATCATGGTTGGGTCGACCAGGCCAGATTATGAGTGAATAGAAAAAAAAAATGTACATAGCTGTTCCAATCCAGAACCATATGGGGGGGAACCCATCTCGCGCCGATCACAGTGGATTCCGTGCCTGAATGTAATGTGCAGTCTGGCCTTCAATCCGAACATTCCAGAAGCGTCTAGAGACCGGCGCCTAGGTACGGCAATTGAGGTTGCTCCTGCTATAATTCAAGGGCAAAAAAGGGGTAAGCGAACCTGGCTGGTTATCCAATTGAAATCCAGTTTTTTCTATTTTTCGCTTAGATGTGCTCGGCAGCTTAGGCTTTCATTTTTGTTCTAGGTTTTCTTTATTCGCCGGGGCGCTCAATTCCTTCCTGTTCCCAGAGCTGAGGCATTGTAGTGCAGCTCCTGCTGAAGGCTGCTTTGTTTGGGAAGACGTGCAGATCGGTTGATGATCCAACAAATCATGTGCAATCTTAGATTCTAATATCGATAAATTGCATGTTTTCATAATATTGATCTACTAAGTAATATTCCTTCTGTCCCAATTTATCTATCATATTTTTCTTTTAGTCCGTCTCGAAAAGAATGTCATCATTTCTTACTTAAAAATAATTTAACTTTAAAATTCTTACTTTATCCTTAATGAAATGATTTATAGTCACTCCGAACCATAAGTTTCAAAAGTTTTTCTTTCTTTCTTAAACTTCGTGTTAAGTCATATATCGATACATAAATTGTGACGAAGAGAGTAAAGAATTGGCCATGTGATGTTGAGTTGTCCGTGGAGTAATGAATAAACAAAGTTGTCTAAAGTTTTCTTGTTATATAAGATATTCATCTTAGGGAACATAACAAGTGAAGAAGATTCATTTACACAACATATTGTCTGTCTTAATGCTCTGGTTTAAGACAGCAGAGAGAGCGTAAAAAAGACAGCCCAGTGAACAAGGTATCCTGCGTTCACGCAAACTTGGAGGAAGGGCAACACCCCAAGGGATATGACGTAGACAGCCTACCCTAATGCAAGCATTAATGGCTACAACAACAGAGATACAATATCTGTAAGTTTTGGAAGCAGCCGGTACTGCTTGCATTAGGGCATCATACCCCTTGGGTTGAAGCCCTTCCTCTGATTTTACGTGTATGGTCGCGAAATATCTTGTGCACTGAACTGTTTTTTCACATCAATTAATAACCAAATTACTAGTTAAATTGTTTTTGACACCAAAAGTAATGAGCTAGATGCTTAATTAAAGGCTATATACTAAAGCAACGCAAAGTATGATAATAGTGGATGGAAGATCTTGTTAGCTTTAGAAGTTAGGTCAATAGAATTGGATGGTACTGCTATAAAAGAGAAGAAAAAAGAATGGGAAAATATGATCATTATTTATATCCATTCAAATGGACAATTGATGCCAAATTAACCAGCCAATAGTAGTCTATCTGTCTTATCTGTCTTATTTAATGTGAAGGTATTTGACTGATTTTGAAGTTTGAAAAAAAGTATAATTTTTAGAATTTGTGTTATTGAATTTATTATGACATTTATGCAGGTGGAATTTTTAAAATTAAATTATTTTAAAAAAAGAAAAAAGGTGTTATTTTTTATGAGAAGGAACAGAAGAAGAAGATTTATTTCTTTTCATTTTCATTTGATGAAAGTTTTTTTTTTTCCAATGTAAACCTAAGAAAGAAAGTTTGAGACTATAAGATATTTTCTCCATTCACTTCTATTTGTTCAAAATAAACTTTGCACGACCCTTAAGAAATAATAGATGGCGTGAATATTTTTCTATAGTACCCATGATAATAGAAAAGTAAACCTTACACTTGGTACAAAGTGAAACTAAGATCCTACACTTCAGCGGCGGATGCAAGTTTAACGAAGCGGTCTCACACGACATCGCTTCGCCGTAAAATTTTACTAAATATTAGTATTAATATTTGAGAAAACAGATAAGTACGAAAAAAATGACGTCACTTGACATAAATTGTCTCTTGGCATGTTGATTATGAGCTTGATTTGACTTTAAGAGGCTAGAGGTTCAAACCTAAACTAACACTTTCTTTTTTTTTCAAATATTTGAGAGAGCTTCTGTAGTTAAAAATTATGGTGAAGCATTGAACCTAAGACCTTTTTTAACTTAAGGCTCAACAAAATCAACAGACTAAGATTATTTCTAATCTAGAAGTATAATAATTAAGTTTTTATTCCCGTATTTCTATAAATTTCTACATCGCTTACAAAAATTTCTGTACAAGCCCTTGCTATACTTAGTACAAAGTGAAACTACAACCATTAATTTGTATGTGTGACAACCCTGGAATGTTTGTCTCGATTGATTAACAACAATTGATTAGTTATTCGATAATTTAATTATAACTTAGAGCTGTAGTTTAGCGTAATTAAACTATTGAACTTGAATTTTGCTTGATTGAATAGCAATATTAGTGTGTTAGTAAGTAGTTGATTTAAGTCCCTGTAAGTACGATATCTGGACTCAAAATCCTATACTACTTGTCGACCACGTATACTTGCGTGTGCGTTAGGGAGCAACAAACACTTCTTGTAGTCGAGAATTCCAATTAGTTTCCATTTCTAAATTTTTATTAATTTCTTTCAATGAAGTTAGTTTTAGTGTTAGGTATATTTAGTTACATACGTAAAAATATCAGAAATTTTCTGCGAGTTTAATGAGTCAAATATGTAGAATAAAAACACACGTCAAAAATACCTTCTTTTTCTCCTTAACAATTGAGTGTAATATCACCTTCCTTTGTAGCTTTATGAGTAAGAAAATGTAACATTCTGTCTCGTCAATTACCCTTATTTTTATATTTTCGATATTTCACTTTTAGAAAAAACGCAAAACTTTTCACTTTTGACCCTGAACTTCGAATAGAACAATGAACGCTACCACGAAAAAAGAGAAGAAGAAGGAAGTGATTCGATTAGAACGAGAATCTGTTATTCCAGTTCTTAAATCCAGGCTAATTATGACATTAGCCAATTTAATCGAACATGATTCAGATCGTGATGAATTTCTCAAGTTATGCAAAAGAGTTGAGTACACAATTCGTGCATGGTACCTTATACAATTTGAAGATTTAATGCAATTATATGCCTTATTTGATCCTGTCCATGGTGCTCAAAATCTGGAGCAACAAAAATTAGCAGATGACGATATTGATGTACTTGAACAAAATTTCTTGAGATATTTATTCCAAATTATGGACAAGAGCAACTTCAAAATCGCCACAGATGAAGAGCTAGAAATTGCGAATTCAGGGCAATATTTGTTAAACCTACCAATAACAGTTGATGAATCTAAGCTTGATAGTAAGTTATTGCGTAAGTATTTTGCTACTCATAATCGCGATGAAAAACTCCCTGAGTTTGCTGATAAGTATGTCATTTTTCGACGTGGCATTGGAATTGACAGGACGACAGATTGGTTTATTATGGAAAAGATTGACATGATAATTACTCGTACGTGGAAATGGGTATTGAAAAAAACGGGTGGTGATAAGTATTTTCGAAGAAAAATTAATAAAAAAAAAAAGCCTCTGAAAAAAAGAATCCCATCTGAAGAAGAACAAGATTTCTACGTTGAACGAGTTCGAATCCAGAATATGGAACTTACTATCCCTAATATATTGGGAAAAATTACAATTCAAGAACCAACGTTTGAAAGGATCATTGTTGTGTACAGACGCTCTAGTGAAGACGAAAAAAAACCCGATAGAGGAATTTATGTAAAGCATTTGAAAAATATTCCAATGGCTGATTTAGAAATTGTTTTACCTGAGAAAAAGAATCCAAGTTTAACACCAATGGATTGGGTTCAATTTATTGCATCTGCAATTGTTGGTTTTTTTGCAGTTGTGACCTCTCTTGACATGCCAGAAGCTGATTTATGGGTTCTTTTTGCAATTTTATCCACAATAATTGGCTATTGTGCCAAAATTTACTTCACTTTTCAACAGAATATGGCTCAGTATCAGAATTTGATCACACAATCAATGTATGATAAACAATTAGACAGTGGACGTGGCACACTTTTGCATTTATGTGATGACGTCATACAACAAGAAGTTAAAGAAGTAATTATTTCATATTTTATATTAATGGAACAAGGGAAAGCTACATTATTGGATCTTGATCAAAGATGTGAGGAATTAATTAAAGAAAGATTTGGAATAAGTTGTAATTTTGATGTAGATGATGCAGTTCAAAAGCTAGAGAAATTAGGAATTGTTTCGAAGGATGAAATTGGAAGGTATTTTTGTATTGGTCTTAAAAGGGCTAATGAGATTATTGGGACAACTACTGAAGAGCTTGTTCTTAAAGCAAGACAAGGTCATTAGGGACGTTCTCGTATTAATCGCTCTGGTTCACATGTTGAATAGTTGTTTTATGCAGCCGTGTGATTTTTTCAGAGATCGTCGTGTGATGCAGTTATGAAGCTAGAGAAGTTAGGAATTGTTTCAAAGAATGAAATTGGAAGGTAGTTTTGTGTTGGTCTTAAAAGGGCTAATGAGATTATTGGGATAATTACTGAAGAGCTTGTTCTTAAAGCAAGACAAGGTCATTAGGGACGTTCTCGTATTAATCGCTCTGGCTCAAATGTTAAATAGTTGTTTTATGCATCCGTTTATTATTCAGGAGCAGCCGTGTGATTGTTTCAGAGATCGTCGTGTGATGCAGTTCAGAAGCTAGAGAAGTTAGGAATTGTTTCAAAGGATGAAATTGGAAGGTATTTTTGTATTGGTCTTAAAAGGGCTAATGAGATTATTGGGACAACTATTGAAGAGCTTGTTCTTAAAGCAAGACAAGGTCATTAGGGACGTTCTCGTATTAATCGCTCTGGCTCAAATGTTAATCATTCAGGAGCAGCCGCGTGATTTTTCCAGAGATCGTCGTATGATGCAGTTCAGAAGCTAGAGAAGTTAGGAATTGTTTCAAAGTATGAAATTGGAAGGTATTTTTGTATTGGTTTTAAAAGGGCTAATGAGATTATTGGGACAACTACTGAAGAGCTTGTTCTTAAAGCAAGACAAGGTCATTAGGAACGTTCTCGTATTAATCGCTCTGGCTCATATTAATCATTCAGGAGCAGCCGTGTGATTTTTTTAGAGATCGTCGTGAGTTCCTTCGCTAAAATAGATGAATTATCTTTTGTAATTTTGTTTCTTAGTCTTCTATTTTGGTTTTGTAAGAATAATTTGGAAATAACTCGATGAGGAAAGTAAAAGGGTAATAGAAATTTCCTCAGCGAGTATATTATCCAAAATTTTCCTGTAATTTTATTTATGCACTTCTTAATTTTGTGTCAATTTTGTAGCCAAAAAGAATAAATGAAGATGAATATTATGTTATATTTTGTAGAATTTCTTATACTATATATTTGAAAGTTTTGTACTTGCTCCATCTCCTCCATTCTAGTGATTGTTGTTGGTATTTATTCATAACGTAATTCAAATTTAAATTACCGTTTAAACAAGATATAATATTAAAATACCGTTTAAACAAGACATAATATTTTGTGAAAGGTACTTACCCATTCATTAATAAAAGATTATGTTAATTCTTTGTAAAAAGGTGTTATCAAATCTTTAAAATTAGAATATATGTATTCTTGAAAGGGTATATTGGTGATTTATTGAATCTCTATAAATACCTAGCCAATTTTGTAGAAATTCTACACTAGACTACAAAAAAAAAGAAAAGGATTAGCTACAAAGTCCTTCGACAAACCGCTGGTAGATAATAAAATTTTTTGATAATTTATTATTAATTCGCTGTTAAATATGATCAGCGATAAATTTTTCAATTTAGCTACATAATTATTTGTCGCTAATTCTTGCTTTTTTAGCTGCACATGAGTAGATTCAAGTTTATTTGTTATTAATTCTTCTTTTTAATGCTACAATCTCTAATATTTTCCAATAATTGTTTCTTATTTTGCCCCTCTTGTCCCATTTTTTTATTTTTTATTTTTTATTCTAAATGAGTCAAAAGGAAAGTATAGATTTGTAAGGTTTGGTTTAGTTTTTGAACTGCTAATTAATCAGTCAGCAGGAAAAAGTGGTCGGTCGAGGATACGGGTGTATGGGGTCAAATTCGATCGCTTGCATAGGGAATGTCGGTTTCAAATTCGTACGACCGACGTCGATTTGAATTACTGCTTGATAGGCCGATATCGAGACATCGAGAGATGAAGGTCAAGACCGGATGTCATCGGAATGGAGCTCGAAGCCAAGGTGTCTGATACGAGATCGTTGAGGTCGATTAGGGTAAAACGCCATAGGGTAAAATTATCATATTTGCGTAACAGAAGGACCAGAAATCCCGTGATACGTAAATATCTCAGCGGGAATCACGGTGGAAATCAGCAAAGACGTTAAAGCCATTAATTCTAGGGATATTTTACCTTGTAGATAGGTTTTTTACCTTGTATAAGACTCATTCCCCTCTCTATATAAAGGGGCAGCATAATTGTAAAAGGCATCACACAATCAACAATCAATATACAAAATACAGTCAGCTCTAGTTGTTTTCTTTATCAATTTGCTTCATATTTGTCTATCTTAGAGAATTCTACCAAGGTGAAGCTATTCTAGATTGGTGGTTTGCACTCTTTCTCAATTTACTTACTGAGTTTAGTCTTTATTTTCATTCATCTTTTATTTGCATCAAATCAAATCACGTGTCCTTAAAACCACGTACAAATTTAATTGTTATCCG
Source organism: Nicotiana obtusifolia (assembly GCA_002018475.1). NCBI lineage: Eukaryota > Viridiplantae > Streptophyta > Magnoliopsida > Solanales > Solanaceae > Nicotiana > Nicotiana obtusifolia. The sequence goes on along the minus strand of MCJB01039067.1, from coordinate 216,420 downwards.
AAGCCAAGGGTAAACAACGGGTTTTATAGTTATTTATTTTATGAAATTTGTCATTCTAAGGAAAGAACTAAGATAGTCATGTCAATTAAATTTATATTTACATTGTAGATCTTTTAAACACAAAAATAAAAAAATAAAAAAAATAAAAAATAAATTAAAAAAAAACCAAAATACTCCTTTGATACTAGTTTATATGATCCGATTTTCTTTTTGGTTTGTTCTAAAAATATAACCTTTTTCTAAATTTAGAAACAATCAAATATGAAATTCTCATTTTGCCATTAATAATAAGCTTTAGCCACATAAATATTAATAGATTATGACATATTTATATTATAAGTCTCAAAATTTTATAGCCATATAAATATTATGATATATTTAAAAATACAAATTTTAAAATTCTTTTTTTTAAAAAAAATTTATGTTCAATTAAATAGGATCACATAAAATGAAAAGAGATCGCAACCACTATTTTAAAAAAATAAGATTAGAATTAATGAGCCAAACTGAAAAAATACTAGCCACATGAACGCAGAACATTTTCCTAAAGAACCGTATAGCTAATTACAATTTGACCTATTCAACTTCCGCCACCACTACCACCGCCGTGACCATAGTCATGACCACCAGAATAACCACCGTTCGCATCAATAGCTATGCTTGTCAGCGCCACCGCAGCGACAGCACCAGCCACGACGGTAGCACCGCTACCGCCATCACCGTTCCCGTCCCCATGCATGTTCCCTCCTTCTCCGCCAGCATCGTACGTGTGACGAGCAGAAACTCTGCTTTTCATTCTGCTCGTCTCGACGCCTGCAGGATGTTCGCTATTATTGTCGTTGTTGTTGTTATTGTTGTTCTTACAGAATGTGAAAAAAATTACTATAATGATAAACGCTGAAAGGATGACGATGCTGACTATAGCATACGCCTCCATGATTGTATTATACCCTTTTTGGATACACAATCTTGAAAAACTTTTATAGAACGATTGATGAGTTTAGGGTTTTGATGTATCGAGGATTTTCTTGTTTTTGAAGTTTAAGTTATGTGATTTCTGCAGAAAATTGGATGCATTTGCATGTGAATGAAGTTTCATCTACTTCTTGTGCTTGTTGACCTTGTTGGAATTTTCTTTGGATGACAATTGGGCAATGGACTACCTCTCGATATATCTAAGCTATCATTAATATTTAAGGAGCATATTTATTTATTTATTTATTATTACTAGCTTTGGATATGGGCTTTGTGTATGGAGTCAAACTCGGACCGCTTGCGTATGGATAAATCGAGCTTGAGTTTATACGGTTGGTATCAATTATAATTACTGCTCGATAGGCCGGGGTCAAGGTATCAATGATCGAAGGTCGAGATCGAACAACATCGAATCAAAACTCGAAGTCATGATACCTGAGATGAGTTTGTCGAGGTCGATTATGAGAAATGTCCTAGGGTAAAATTATCAGATCTGCGTAACGAAAGGATCGAAAATCCAGTGATATGTAAATATCTCGACGGGAATCACGGCGTTAATCAACAAAACCGTTGAAATCAGTAAATCAAGGGATATTTTACCTTGTAAATAGATTCTTACCTTGTATAAGAATTATCCCCCACTATATAAAGGGGCAATGCAATTGTAAAAAGCATCTCACGATCCAATTGTCAAAATATAGAAAAGAAGTCTGCTTTATTATCTCTTTATTCGTTTGGTTCATATTTGTTCATCTTGAGGAAATCAATCAAGGCCAAGACTATTCAGGCTTGTGGTTTGCATTTTTTCTCAATTTATTTACTGACTCTAATCTCTGTTTTATTCATCATTATTTGTATCAAACCAAATCACATATCCTTAAAATCACGTACAAATTTAATTGTTATACGAAGCCAAGGATAAATATTTTGTGATGTGTTACACGTGTCAATGAGTACACACAATTTTAAAAACATAGCCAAAACCTGGACTACACTTTCAAGAAAATAATTATACAAAATTTGAAGCATATAATAGTTTTATATCTAATTCGCGAGAAAAGTGTACGTTCGATGAAACTTTGAAATTACTTTATCAAATTCAGATATGCATGTTCCTAGTTCATATGTTTACACACAATTAAAAAAATGTTATAAACAAATTATTTCAGTCATATTAGGTAAATTTTTTAATTGATTTTAATATCCTATATATGAAGACTTCCTATATTGTAATTCAAATAAGAAAAACTTAATAAGTAATATTTTAATTGACTTTAAAATCCTAAAAAAATAATCAAATAACTAGTCTATCTAATGTGAAATTTATTTTAAAGAGTAAAAATTCGGGACAACATTTCTCTAAAAAATAAAGCTTCCTGCTTTTAATATGTAGAGATTATTATTGTTATTAATGAACACCTTTTTAATTTATGGCAAAATAGAATTTGAGTGATGGTAAAAGAAAAAACAAATACGCTTATTTGAACTATGGACGAGAAATGTTTTCTTCTACGAATATTAAACAAATAACTTTTCCTCGCGAACTAAATACACAAAAACGTTTATGGAGAAATAATTTTAGGCATATCAATTTTTGAGAAAAGATTTTCGTACATACCAAACATTTATAGCCCGTTTGGCCAAGTTTCTAAAATCAACTTATTTTGAGAAGAATTTTTTTCTTAAAAGCGGTTTTTTAAAAAAGCTTTTGGTGAGAAGCAATTTGTGTTTAATTAATTAATTGAAAAAGCATTCATGAGCAGCAATTAGTGTTTGGCCAAGCTTTTAAAAAGTACTTAAGTGTATTTTTCTCAAAAGTATTTTTTTTAAAAGGTGCTTTTAGGAAGAAACTATTTTTTTTTCTGCTTGTCCAAACTTGCTTCTACTTCTACCAAAAAAATACTTTGTTCCTTCTAAAAGCTTGGCCAAACACTTTAACTTTGAAAAAATAAAACACTTTTCAAAAAGTACACAAGGATTACACAAAGTACTAGATGCTGATGTCAAAAAGCCCGATATTGTGAAAGCTGAGGATTGGGCTGACTTGGATGAAAGGGCTGCTAGTGCAATCAGGCTGCACTTATCAGATGATGTGGTAAATAACATCACTGATGAAGACACCGCACGTGCCATTTGGACAAGGTTGGAAAGCCTATACATGTCCAAAACGCTGACAAATAAATTGTACCTGAAGAAGCAGCTATACGCCCTACACATGGGTGAAGGTACGAATTTTTTGTCCCATTTAAATTTGTTTAATGGACTAATCACATAGCTCGCCAATCTCGGAGTGAAAATAGAGGAAGAAGATAAAGCTATCTTGTTGTTGAACTCGTTGCCATCTTCGTACGATAATCTGGCAACAACCATCCTGCACGGTAAGACTACCATTGAGTTGAAAGATGTCACATCGGCTCTTCTACTCAATGAAAAGATGAGAAAGAAGCCTGAAAATCAAGGACAGGCTCTCATCACAGAAAGTAGAGGCAGGAGTTACCAAAGGAGTTCGAGCAACTATGGTAGATCCGGAGCTCGTGGGAAGTTTAAGAACCGATCCAAATCAAGAGCCAGAAATTGCTACAATTGTGATCAACCAGGTCACTTCAAAAGAGATTGCCCAAATCCAAGGAAGGGCAAAGGTGAAACTAGTGGCCAGAAGAATGACGACAACACGACCGCCATGGTACAGAACAATGATAATGTTGTCCTCTTTATAAACGAGGAAGAGGAATGCATGCACTCATGAAGTCCAGAGTCGGAATGGGTGTTTGATACAACATCATCTCACCATGCCACACCGGTAAGAGATCTTTTTTGGAGATATGTAGCAGGTGATTTCAGCACTGTAAGAATGGGTAACACAAGTTACTCAAAGATTGCGGGGATTGGTGACATTTGTATCAAAACAAATGTCGAATGCACATTGGTTCTAAAAGACGTGCAGCATGTACCTAATTTGTGGATGAACTTGATCTTGGGAATTGCATTAGACTGAGATGGATATGGGAAATACTTTGCAAATCAAAAGTGGAGACTCACCAAGGGATCATTGGTGATTGCAAAGGGAGTTGCTCGTGGCACATTGTACATGACAAATGCAGAAATATGCCAAGGTGAATTGAACGCGGCACCAGATGAGGTTTCTGCAGATTTGTGGCACAAAAGGATGGGTCATATGAGCGAGAAGGGATTGCAGATTCTTGCCAAGAAACCACTCATTTCTTATGCCGAAGGTACAACGGTAAAACCTTATGACTACTGTTTATTTGGTAAGCAGCATAGAGTCTCGTTTCTGACATCGTCTGAAAGAAAATTGAATATACTTGATTTGGTATATTATGATGTTTGTGGTCCAATGGAAATTGAATCGATAGGCGGTAACAAATATTTTGTTACTTTTATTGATGATGCTTCACGAAAATTATGGGTTTATATTTTGAAAACCAAAGACTAGGTGTTTCAAATTTTTCAGAAGTTTCATGCTCTGGAGGAAAGGGAGACAGGCCAAAAGCTAAAGCGTCTCCGAAGTGACAATGGAGGTGAGTACACTTCAACGGAATTTAAAGAGTACTGTTCGAGCCATGGGATCATACAGGAAAAGACAGTTCCTGGAACCCCACAACACAATGGCGTAGCCGAAAGGATGAACCGCACCATTGTAGAGAAGGTGAGAAGCATGCTCAGAATAGCTGAACTGCCTAAGTCATTATAGGGTGAAGCAGTTCAGACAGCCTGTTACCTGATCAATAGGAGTCCATCAGTTCCGTTGGCGTTTGACATCTCAGAGAGATTTTGGACCAACAAGGAAGTGTCGTACTCGCATCTGAAGGTGTTCGGTTGCAGAGCTTTTGCACATATACCAAAGGAGCAGAGAATAAAGCTGGATGATAAATCTGTTCCTTGCATATTCATCGGATATGGAGATGAAGAGTTCGGATACAAATTGTGGGATCCTGTAAAGAAGAAGGTCATTAGAAGCAGAGATGTAGTCTTCCGAGAAAGTGAAGTAGTAGGACCGACGAGGTTGCCGAGCAGGGGGGAAACCTGGTGAGGTTATTGAGCAGGGGGAGCAACTTGATGATGGTGTCGAGCAAGTGGAGCACCTCACTTAGGAAGAAGAACAACCTCAACCTCTGAGGAGATCAGAGACGCCAAGGGTAGAGTCATGCAGGTACCCTTCCATAGAGTATGTCCTTATCAGTGATAAAGGGGAGCCAGAAATTCTTAAGGAAGTATTGTCCCATCTAGAAAAGAACCAGTGGATGAAAGCCATGCAAGAAGAGATGGAATCTCTACAGAAAAATGGCACGTACAAGCTGGTTGAACTTCCAAAGGGTAAAAGACCACTCAAATACAAATGGGTCTTTAAACTCAAGAAAGATGAAAATGACAAGCTGGTGAGATATAAAGCTCGATTGGTGGTAAAAGGCTTCGAGCAGAAGAAAGGTATTGATTTTGACGAAATTTTTTCACCTGTTGTCAAAATGACTTCTATTCGAACAATCTTGAGTTTAGAGCAACTAGCCTAGATCTTGAAATTGAGCAGTTAGACGTGAAAACTGCATTTCTTCACGGAGATTTGGATGAGGAGATCTATATGGAGCAGTCAGAAGGATTTGAAGTAGCTGAAAGAAAACATATGGTATGCAAACTGAATAAGAGTCTTTATGGGTTGAAGCAGGCACCAAGGAAGTGGTACAAGAAGTTTGACTCATTCATGAAAAGTCAAACTTACACAAAGACATATTCTGATCCATGTGTATACACTTCAAAAGTTTTTCTGACAACAACTTTATTATTTTGTTGTTGTATGTGGATAACATGTTAATTGTAGGAAAAAACAAGGGGCTGATCGCAAAGTTGAAGAGAGATTTGTCCAAGTCATTTGATATGAAAGACTTGGGCCTAGCACAACAAATTCTGGGTATGAAGATAGTTCGAGAGAGATCAAGCAGAAAGTTGTGGCTATCTCAGGAGAAGTACATTGAACGTGTACTGGAACGCTTCAACATGAAGAATGCTAAGCCAGTCAGCACACCTCTTGCTAGTCATCTAAAGTTGAGCAAGAAAATGTGTCCTACAACAGTGGAGGAGAAAGGGAACATGGCTAGAGTTCCGTATTCTTCAGCAGTCGGAAGCTTGATGTATGCAATGGTATGCACCAGACCTGATATTGCTCATGCAGTTGGTGTTGTTAGCAGATTCCTTGAAAATCCTGGAAAGGAACATTGGGAAGCAGTCAAGTGGATACTCAGGTACCTAAGAGGAACTGTAAGAGATTGCTTGTGTTTTGGAGGATCTGATCCAATCTTGAAGGGCTACATGGATGCTGCTATGGCCGGTGATACTGATAATAGAAAATCCACTACTGGATATCTATTTACTTTTTTAGGGGGAGCTATATCATGGCAGTCTAAATTGCAGAAGTGTGCTGCACTTTCAACAACTGAAGCAGAGTACATTGCCTCTACAGAAGCTGGCAAGGAGATGGTATGGCTCAAGCAGTTTCTTCAAGAGCTGAAATTGCATCAAAAGGAGTATGTCGTCTATTGTGACAGTCAAAGTGCAATAGACTTGAGCAAGAACTCCATGTACCGTGCAAGAACAAAGTATATAGATGTGAGATATCATTGGATTCGTGAGCAAGTGGAGAACGAATCTTTACAGGTTAAAAAGATTCACACGAGTGAAAATCCTGCTGATATGTTGACCAAGGTGGTACCAAAAGACAAGTTCGAGCTATGCAAAGAACTTGTCGGCATGCACTCAAACTAGAAGACAGTGCTACCTCCTCTAGATGAATGAGACTGGAGGGGGAGATTGATAATTTCCTTCTCATTCAAAAGACAAAGTAATGGGCATGTGCTTTGTTGAATTTCTTTAGTTGGTAGCCAACCTTGTTGAATTTCTTTCGTTGGTAGCCATCCTTGTTGAATTTCTTTGGTAGGTAGCCAACTTTGTTGACATTGAAGAAAAAGAAGGAAAAGTGGGCAAATTGTCAAATATAGTAGGCTTTGAAGAGTGAGGCTTTGGATATAAAAGGAGAGCTTCAACTCTCATTTCAACATACCAACAAAGAGAGAAAGAAAGAGTGAGGTTTCACAGACAAGTCTGTGAGAAAAAATAGAGAGTGAGTTATATTATAGTGAGGTGAGAATATCAAAAGAGGGTTGTTTCTTTTGAGCGTTGTTGTGGTCTTTGGAGTATTTTACTCGGATCTACAAAGTGTAAAATTCCTTGCTATAGTGATATCAGTTGCTCATCTCGGGCCGTAGTTTTTTTCCTTATTCAGAAGGGTTTTTCACGTAAAAATCTTGGTGTCGTTGTCACTCTTTTATTCTTGTTAATTACCGTATCTCGATGCTACGTTATTATTCTACTTTTATTACTGTGAATATTATTTCTGTAGGGGGTTTATTCCCAATATTTTAACCGTCAATAACAATCATTGTCGCAACCGTCACAATCACCATCGCCGCCGCAGCCGCTGTCGCAACCATCACAATCACCATCGCCGCCGCAGCCGGCGGATCCGTCACAATCATAGCCGTCACAACAATCATCGCCGCCACAAAAAAACATTGAAAAACACCTGCAGCTTCAGCCTGAATTTCCATATTGCCTCTCTCCACATCACCACGATACTGCTTCTTCCCCTTTCTCTTCGTTTCTTATGTATTAAATGGACCAATAAACACGAAATATAATGAAGAGAAATATTACTGCACAACGACTAATCGTGGGACATCAAAAGCGGTAAGTTGATTGTTGGTTTTATTCCTCACTCGTTAACTTGGTTCGTTCCATTCTTAGGGATAAGAAGGATCCACTGAAAAGACTGGAGTAGTATCTTGTTAAGTCGGTTGTCCTCCGCCTTAGATTTGCTAACTCAATTGATCAAGTTCGAGAATAGGGATCTTCGGATTCATGAGAAAAATCATTCATGCTATTCTCTTGTAACACTTCATGTTATAGCTATACATGCTTATAGTTTATTGAAATCGATAATTATTTTTATTCCCCTTCTCAAATCCAAGTGCAATAGGAAATTTTTGAAACAAATTTGTTACGGAGTACGTAGGAGTAGTTATTAAGGAAAGAAAGTCTTTCAAGAATCAAAAATTAGAAAATGTTTGCGTTTTTTAAAAAACATTCTATATTAATGTTTGTGTTTTAATCTCAATTTTTGTCTCTTACTTTGTAGCTTTTTGCAAGCTTTTCTTGGTCTTTTATCAACAGAAAAGAAATGGGATCTTTACACAAATAGTCGATTTGAATTATTATTTACTTTTTTTAGCCCGTATACAAGAATTATATGCTAATTAAATATATATTATACATATCATGTATAGTCGTCGGTTATTTTTAGTTTAGGTCGTTGAGCGAGCGGCTATCTAGATTAAGCGTTGTGGACAAAGAATAAGAAAAAGAAGAGAATTGAACTCTTGGGCTATGTAGGACAATCGTTGGGCTCCCTCAGCCCAATTTAGAATACTAGGTTTGAACTCTTGGGAATTAGATGAAGAAACTTACCGAAATGTACCAAAAAAGACTTTATTTATCAACAACTAGTCATTTTAGTCATGCTATCAAAAATAACCAAAAATATTACCAATGATGTACAAAAAACATAGGTACAAACAAAGAATTTTTTTCAATGGGTATTGTTGCGATCCGTTGAAAACACATAGATGAGACAATGTATAAAATTTGCCGAAAATTTGAAGGTGAATTAGACTAGTTTGGAGTCAAAATATATTGCCAATGATATACAAAAAAAAAAATTAAAAAATTAGGCAAAAAAGGATTTTTTTCTTCTTCAATGGGTATGGTTGAAATTCGTTTTTGAGCAAGATTGAATGTGAATGGACTGGTTTGGTATCAAAATTCGTAGTTAAAATCGAGTTTATTCTTTTGTGACATATATATAAAACATGTATCTCACATACAGATATACATGGATATACACATGATACATATCTGATACACATATGATACATATGTAATACATAAATGAATGAATGATACACGGTGTGATACACATTTATTTTTTTCTATGTTCATCTTCACCTTCGAATTTTCAATTCTAACCACCTCAAAACTCCACCAAATCACCCCAAAATTGAGATTCAAACTCTTTAAGATGTACCCAATCTATTCCAACAATATTCAGCCAAAAGAAAGCAAAAAATTAATCTTTTTTTTTTGCTACATATAGATAATTAGCTAATATTGATAGCATTTGGCTAATATTATTAATATTTTATGAATTAATTAATTTTTATACTAATTTGATTATGGGCGAACATAACTGGTAATTCCCAATTAGATGCTACCTGAGCACTCATAACAGCCCATCAAGGATAGACTGTGGATCCAATGGATTCGTGTAATGTCAAAGTAAAAAAATTAGGCAAAAACGAATCTTTTTCTGCAACTGGTATGGTTGAAATTCGTTTAAAACATATAGACGAGGCAACAGCCCATCAAGGATAGACTGTGGATCCAATGGATTCATGTCTATTATGTCAAAGTAAAAAAATTAGGCAAAAGCGGATCTTTTTCTGCAAATGGTATGGTTGAAATTCGTTTAAAACATATAGACGAGGCAACAGCCCATCAAGGAAAGACTGTGGATCCAATGGATTCATGTCTATTATGTCAAAGTAAAAAATTAGGCAAAAAAGAATCTTTTTTTTCAACGGGTATGGTTGAAATTCGTTTAAAACATATAGACGAGGAAACAGCCCATCAAGGATAGACTGTGGATCCAATGGATTCACGTCTATTATGTCAAAGTAAAAAAATTAGGCAAAAACGGATCTTTTTCTGCAACTGGTATGGTTGAAATTCGTTGAAAACATATAGACGAGGCAACAACCCATCAAGGATAGACTGTGGATCCAATGGATTCATGTCTATTATGTCAAAGTAAAAAATTAGGCAAAAAAGAATCTTTTTTTTCAACGGGTATGGTTGAAATTCGTTTAAAACATATAGACGAGGAAACAGCCCATCAAGGATAGACTGTGGATCCAATGGATTCATGTCTATTATGTCAAAGTAAAAAATTAGGCAAAAAAGGATCTTTTTCTTCAACGGGTATGATTGAAATTCGTTAGACGAGGCAACAGCCCATCAAGGATAGACTGTGGATCCAATAGATTCATGTCTATTATGTCAAAGTAAAAAATTAGGCAAAAAAGGATCTTTTTCCTCAACGGTTATGGTTGAAATTCGTTTAAAACATATAGACGAGAAACAGCCCATCAAGGATAGACTGTGGATCCAATGGATCATGTCTATTATGTCAAAGTCAACCACATTTGGGGAATTAAAACTTCATCTGCGGATGGTGAAAAAGATTCTAAAGGCAAATGCAGGTTACTCATATGAAGATGTCGTGAACATTAATCAATTCTCTATTAAAAAGATTTACCATAGTATGAGAGGTGATTTCCAAAAGGTTAATTGGAGAAGAATCATCTGTAACAATCGAAGGTGTCCCAAATGGAAGTTCTGTCAAATATGAGAGAGCAATAAAAATAGTTTTTCCTTTCTATTGATGACTTTTTTATGAAGATGCCTCTCAACGATTATATTCTCCCTTTATATAGTGGGGAGATTATCATCTGGTAAATCATTATACGAGGTAAGAATCTCTATACAACGGTAAAATATCTCTTGATTTGCTAATCTAACGGTCCTGTTGATCAGCGCCGTGATTCTCGCCGTGATACTTATCCTATCACGGATTTTTCGGTCCTTCGTCATTTAAGTTTGACAATATACCCTTAGACATTCTCGGAGTCAGGCTCAATGGGCTCGGTATTCCTCGAGGGTGGACATTCAGGCTTCGTATTCCGGTTCGATGACGTTCAGGTTCAATCTTCGATCCTACGCGCTTCAAGCCCGATTTATCGACCAGTAGTTATACTTAATGCTAATCGTATAGACTCGAGTCCAATTTTAATTACATATAAGCGAGCCCGAGTTTGACCGTATACAAGTGCAAATGATGAAATGTATAGAATGATGATGGCCGGTTGCGTCTATTACCTATGGCGAGAAAGGAACTTCAGGACCTTTCAAGGAAAGGTTGCTTTGTCTTGTAAATACTTTTTGCCCCCTAATAATAAATTTAATTACCAACTCTAAGGATGTCATATGTGGAAAGGGTTGAGAAGTGGAATAAATTAATTCAAGGTCTAGGGATGACATCCCAATCCAAGGATGACAGCCCAGAGAAGTTTACAGGTATAATTTCCTATAAATAGGCATGACTTTTCAGCGGGAAAAATATCATTCTTGTGCAGAGAACACCGACTTTAATATTTACGAAAACTAAAATGCTTATATACAAAATAAAAGAGGGCATTAGAACAACGATAAAGTTATTTCTCATCGAGCGACTTATAGGTTACTGATTCGAGCAGTAAAATCAACTACTGATACCTGATTCGAGCCAAATATAGGGGTTTTCGCTTCGTCTTGTAAATACTTTTTGCCCCGTAATAATAAATTTAATTACTAAAATAAAAATAAAAATAAAAACAGCCATCAAGCCCATTTTATAAGCTTAAATATTATTTCAACTTTGTATGTTTGGTTTTGGCGGAAAATATTTATTTAATGATTTTTTATTTTTAGTATTTGTTTACCTTAAATATAATAAATATTGTTCATTAAAAGGGAGAAAGGACTTTAATAATTTTTTTTGTTTATGAATTGTAGAAACAATTAAGAACAATATAGAGTGCACCAGATTATTAGGTAACTGTATATTGTTCTTAATTGTGTCTAAAATTCATTCACAATTAAGAGTGCACCAGATTATTAGGTAAAAGACTCATAATAATCAAAAAAGTGAAAAAGGGAACGGTGAGAAGAAAAAATATAAATCTAAGTTAATATTTTTTTAAAAAGAAAAAAATATGTTATAATACAGAAGATTTTATAAGATGAGAAGGTTGACAAAAATAAAATGACCTAGGTGTTAGTATCGATTCACTGTCAAACTACAAGATCTGATGAAGAAGAAAAAAGTCTTGAAGAGAGATGTGTGGAAGAGAAAAAGAAGAAAGAAAGAAGAGAGAGAGAGTCGAGATTTTGTGGTAACACCCCGTGAGTAAACTTCTACGGCGGTGAGGTATATATTAATCAGACTCCACACCTAACACTAGGTATAATAGATATTTTTTATATAATAACCACCTGAAATCAAGAAGCCTAATCTTGAGATTGGAGAAGAAGAATGGTTATTGTCTGAGGTTAGAAGAAGCGTTTGATTTTTTAACAAAAAGTTGGAGAGATTATGATTCTCACCTATCATTCTTACATACGAAATATATTTAATTTGGAGTTCTTTCTGGTTTTTTTTCCTTCTCTTTTATGGTTGTTTTTGCCAACTTGTGTCAAGCTAGAGGATTGGATTGTACGCGCGGGAGCAATGCTCAGTGCTAGGCAAGGGACGGTCATGTCCTTAGTGTTTACCTTGGGCTACGAATAATAATTAAATTTTACGTGGTTTTAAGGACACGTGATTTGGTTTGATACAAATAAAGAATGAATGAAAATAAAGACTAAATTCTATAAGTAAGACAAGAAAGAAAACAAACCACCAATATAGAGCAGCTCACTGTGGCAGAATTCTCTAAAATATGAAGCAGATAGATTGAGAAAATAAATAGACTGTACTTTTTTGTATACTGATCGTTCGTTATATGATGCCTTTTTACAATTGTGTTGCCACTTTATATAGGAAGGGGAATAAGTCTTATACAAGGTAAAACCTATCTACAAGGCAAAATATCCCTAGAATTAATGGCTTCAACGTCTTTACTGATTTCTGCCGTGATTCCCGCCGAGTTATTTATGTATAGGGGATTTCCGGTCCTTCAGTTATGCAAATCTAATAATTTTACCCTAGGATATTTTAGCCTAATCGACCTCAACGATCTTGTCTCGGGCGCCTTGGCTTCGAGCTCCGTTCCGATGGCATCCGGTCTTGGCCTTCACCTTTCGATGTCTCGATCTCGGCCTATCGAGCAGTGACTCCAATCGACACCAGTCATACGAATTCAAAACCGATATTCCCTATGCAAGTGATCGAATTCGATCCCATACACGTAGCGATGCGCGTAGGGTCAAGACAGCTTATGAAATACATCACTAGAATATGTCAGCAAGACAAGACTGAAGCTTTGGCATCAAAAGGGCGGAATAGGAGAAACTAAGCCTCTGAGGCAAGCTTCAACATAGACACATGGTCATGTCAAGAAACTTGGGATAAGAGAAGGCTGCCTTGTAGTCAGGTGGAACTGCGGGCACCGCTAACCCGTTCTGGTTGTTATGACTGGCAAGAATCGGTAGGTTCTTTCAGTGCGCTATTTGTGTGCCGCTGACACTTTGATATGTCTTAGAGTTAAGAAAGAAATTAGCAAGCAATTAGCTAGTAGTCTTACTCTTATCTATTCATCTTTTTAGACACAATATCTAGGTACCATTACATCTGCTAGTATTTGCTTACCCCAAAAAGGTATAAGTATGTGTGGTTGATATTAATGAATATCAATTGAGATGAAAAAACAAAAGATATTGCCCAATTAATATAGATGTTACGATCCAAAATTTACAAGTCATGATGTCACATAACCCAATCCGTTAGGTTAGTCAATTAACAGTTAACACAATCCTAATAAAATAAATGTGATCAACAATTGATATGTCTGGATTCCAAACAATAACCCAAGGACTGGAAATACAAGACATGAGCTACTAAAATTGGATTATTGCAAAAACGGATGTGAAATAAATACAACTTCTGCTTGAAATGTACATAAACAGAATTTAACTCTAGAACTACTCAGGAACAAGTGGTAGCCACATCCACAAGGCACGAACATCTGATAAGTATATATTATGTATATTTTTAGGTATATATTAAAAAAAAATACTTTATTTATAGATATGACTTTTATTCAATAATTGTACAAACTATTAATAAATGTTGAAGGAAAGAAAATAAAAGAAAAAAAGAAGAAAGAAGAGTGTTCAAGCAGAGACATCAAAAAGGCCAAGGATGGCATCTCCAATCTAAGGATGTCATCCTCAACTCTAACGATGTCATATGTGGAAAGGGTTGATAAGTGGAAGAAATTAATTCAAGGTCTAGGGATGACATCCCCAATCCAAGGATGATAACTCTGAGAAGTTTACAGGTATAATTTCCTATAAATAGGCATGACTTTTCAGTGACAAAAATCATTCTTGTTTATCGTAGGAATAATATTTTTCTTGTTTATCTTTTCTCCATAATGGAGTAATGGTTGGGATACTAGATGAAGCTATAAAAGTGTTATAATAATTATCTTAATTTTATTATCTTCTTATGTTGAGATTTTCTCTTTATCATCTTTATACACCAAGGTATTTGATATTGATTATATCTATTATCTGATATAATTATATACACTTACCAAAATCTTTATCTTGTTAATTATTTCTTATTCGGGAGAAGAAAAAGATTTAAACAAGTTTATAGATTTAGAAAAGGCTAATTGAAAGAGGCTTTTTCCTCACTTGGTGAACTCAATTATGATAATTCTTGCTTGAAACTATTACTTTAGGTGGTTAACTACATTAATCGAAAGAGGTGTTATTAGTCAATTATTATTTAATATCACTAACTGTCAATGAATTGATAACACTAATTGCGAGCGGTGCTATTTATATATTGTTGTTATGTGGAGTGATTGTCTTATAAATAAGTGGTCATCTTTAAACAAGGTCTCTGTTTGATTGTTAATCGATTAAATACACTAAACGAAAGAGGTGTTATTAGTTGGATACTTTGATATGATTTGGTTGAATTAGAAAAAAGTAATCATTTCAATAAACAGGAATAAGTAATAGATTTTGATCTTATTATAATGGTTTTATCTTGCTGATTCAAAATATTCCAACCTCTATTTTTATTTTAAAAAATCAAAAATATTTATTGCTTTTATTTTACGTTTTTAAGAACAACTCCTTTCATCAATTTGATTCTCTTAAATAATGACAAACACAATAATAATATATAGCCTAGGTGGTTCTGTTGGAAAATGCATTCTTGTTTATGTAACCTTAACTAACGACTTTGTGTTTTGTTATAGGTTTTGATAATCGACAAACCATCATAGACAAACTACTGAGATTGCTATGGACTTTGTTGTGAGTACAAGTCGAGCTTTCAAGAAACTAGGAGTCGATGCATGGAACAAGTCGATGAAGCAAAAAGATTGAAGACTAATGAAGTTGTCATTTAGTCTTAATATTATTTTGAGTTTTAATGTGTTTGATTTATTTATCGTCTTTAAGAACTTGGCTCAAAGTTTTAATACGATTTCAAACACTCATTAAAATATTTTTCAAAACAATTGGTTTTACAAAACAAAAATTGTTAATCAAAATTTGCGCTGGAAAAATTCCAGAAGGAGCGAGACATTGATGTTACTGTAGCAACTTACAGAAACATTGCACCATCGATGGCTTCAGTTAAGCCATCGATGGCTTATAGCTGTTGGGGCTAAAAACGGCTAGTTTTGTGCCCCAACGAACATATAAGGTTTTGGGGTTATAAATACACCCTCCAAAATCTTATTTGAACACAACACTTCATCCAAAATCATAAGATTAATTGCTTGAAGTTTTCATACTCTTTTGAGCTAATTTTTGAGCTATTTCTTGAAGTCATAAAGTTGTGTTCTTGAGCTTATATTTTCTTCACTTCATCTACTCTTGTGAGAGTTGTAATTTGAGTGAAAATTGTGTTGTCATACACCTAAGGGAAGTTGTCCCTTGTTCTATTAAGGAAGAGAGTCTTCCTTGTTGTTCACGGAACTTGTGTGATTCAAGTGTTAGTGATTGTAACGGTTGGTTAGGCACCCGCAAGTCTAACATTTGCAAAGCTTGTGTGATCAAGTCTTTGTGGTTGTAACGGTTTGTTAAGCACCCGTAAGCTTAACAGAGATAGTGAAATACTCAAGTGTGATCTTGAGGAGTGGACTAGCTACAAGTTGTAGTGAACCACTATACATTGTTGTGTAAGCTTTCTATTTACATNTTTGCGAAAATTAGACAAAGTTCCTTAAAACGCTATTCACCCCCCCCTCTAGCGTTGTGCATATATTCTAACAAGTGGTATCAGAGCCTTATTCTCTACAAGCCTTAACCGGTTGAGAATAAGATCTATGGCATCGTATTCTAGAAATATATATGCAGGAATAGGTGAAGGACAATCCACGTCAAGACCACCTCTCTTTGAGGGAATAAATTACACCTACTGGAAGGAATGTATGAGGACATATGTACAGGCCACCGATTTTAAATTGTGGCTAATTATTGAAAATGGTGAGGAACAAATCACCAAAAGAATTGGAGCAAGAACAATTCCTAAACCAGTGAATGAAAACACCGAAGAAGACATAAGAAAAGTTGAAGCTTATGCACGGGCTATCAACTTACTTTATTATGCTGTAAATCCGGATGAATACCGGAAAATCTCGGAATGTAAGACGGCCAAGGTAATATGGGATCAACTTGAAATCTCTTACGAAGGCAGATCTCAAGTCCAAAAGGAATTCATGTCTTGGGAGGAAGACGATTCCAACAAATCAAGCGACGGAGAAGATGTCGCAAACTTTTGTCTCACGGCCATCGAGGATACTCCAAAAGAGAGTAACGAGGTTAGTACATCTATTTTCGAAACTTCTCATTCCTTTGAAGAATTACAAATTGCTTTTGAAGAGTTGTATGACAATTTTATTAGTATAAATAATAAATATAAAGCCCTGAAAAAGAATGCCTTAGACTCCAAAAAAGAGTTAGAAATATTGTCTAAGGAAAATGAGAGACTAAAAGAAGAAAATAAATTTTTCGGAAAAAGGAGTGCCAACAAACCCGAAAGTTCAAATAGCCCTTGTAATTCGTGTAAATCCCATAAGGCTCAAGTAGAACAATTAGAGGCAACTATTGATAAATTAAATAAGCCTCAAAAGAATTTGAATCTTGTTTTTGATAAATTTCCGGTTGCTAAAGAAGAACTAGGCAATAAAAATAAAGGGAAAAACAAAGTTGGAAATCAACCTAGTAAGAATGAATCTAGATTCACTAACACTAGAACACCTAGAAAGAAAAATACAAGGAATACAAACAATCGACCCATGAATGTTAGGAAAAACAATGCAGTATTTCCTAATAGAAATAATGGAGTCCAACCTAGGCAACATATTCATAAACCTAGTAATTATTTTAGTAAACCAAGAATTAGGCATGATTTTCATAAACGCAATATTCCGTATGATTTTCATAAACCTAGTTCTAATCATGCTCCACCGTATATGTGGAACCCAAATGTAGTATGCCACTATTGCAATAAAATAGGACATATAGCACCGGTTTGCTACTCTAGGCATAGGCACTTCACTGAAAGTGACACACACTATTATGCCACTAATCCGAAAGGACCCAAAAAGGTTTGGGTACCAAAATCCTGTCATTAATTGACTTGCAGGTGTGCTTGAAGGCATCAAGCGTACTTTAGTACCTTGATAGCGGATGCTCCAAGCACGTGACTGATGATGCATCCAAATTTTGGGCACAAAACCAACAAAGGAAGAACATGTCATCTTGAGTGACAACAAAGGAAAAACTATCGACATTGGTTCGAAAGTGATTCTCGATTGTCGAGAAAGGATTTTTGTGATGATCTTGCAGATTCATTGGAAGGAATCCGTCTTGACAATGAAGGTCCAAGCCATACAAAAACCGATGATGGTGAACGACATCAAGAGGATGAAATCAATGAGCAAGATGATCTTCCTAAGAAGTGGAGAACTTCCGGATATCATCCAGTTGACAAGGTAATCGGAGATATCAACCAAGGGGTAAGTACTTGAAACACTCTTAGGAACACAATCACACACATGGCTTTTGTTTCTCAAATTGAACCAAAAACCATTTCTAAAGCAATTAATGATGAGCATTGGACTTTGGCAATGCAAGAGGAGCTTAACCAATTCAAACGGAATGATGTTTGGGAATTGGTGCCAAAACCTAGTGATCATACAATAATTGGCACGAAATGGGTCTTTTAGAATAAGTTAGATGAAAATGGTTTAATTATTAGAAACAAAGCTAGGTTAGTAGCCAAAGGCTATAATCAAGAAGAAGGAATATATTATGAAGAAACGTATGCACCTGTCGCACGACTAGAAGCTATTCGTTTACTTCTTGCTTTTACTTCTTCTATGAATTTTAAATTATATCAAATGGATGTTAAGAGTGTATTCCTTAATGGTGTTATCCAAGAGGAAGTATACGTCGACCAACCCCCAGGGTTTGAGAACTTTGAGTTTCCAAATCACGTATTTAAACTCAAAAAGGCTCTCTACGGTCTTAAACAAGCTCCCCGAGCTTGGTACGAGAGATTGAGTAAGTTTCTTTTGGAAAATGGATTCCAAAGAGGTAACGTCGACACCACTCTGTTCATAATGAACAAAAATAAAAACATTCTTTTAGTACAAATATATGTAGACGACATTATTTTTGGTGCTACTAATGAATCTTTGTGCAAGGAGTTTTCTAAGCTCATGACAGAGGAGTTCGAGATGTCTTTGATGGGCGAGCTCAACTTCTTCTTGGGCTTGCAAGTAAAGCAAATGGAAGAGGGGACTTTCATTTGTCAATCAAAGTATTGCAAAGAATTGCTTAAGAAATTCGAGATGATCGATGCTAAAGCAATGCCAACTCCCATGGGTACTTCGGGAAGCCTTGCCAAAGATGAAAAAGGTAAAGAAGTAGATGTCAAGAAATACCGAGGTATGATCGGATCTCTACTCTACCTTACAGCTAGTCGTCCTGATATAATGTTCAGTGTATGCTTGTGTGCAAGGTATCAATCTTGTCCTAAAGAATCACATTTAACCGCGGTTAAACTGATAATAAAATACCTCATCGGCACAATGAACGTGGGACTTTGGTATCCCAAGGGTTCATCCTGCCAACTTATTGGCTATTCCGACTCCGACTTTGCAGGCTGCAAATTGGACAGGAAAAGCACCAGTGGCACTTGCCACATGCTTGGTAGCTCATTAGTTTCTTGGTTTAGCAAGAAACAAGTCAGTGTTGCTTTATCCACCACTGAAGCTGGAAGTTGTTGCGCGCAAATCCTTTGGATGAAACAACAACTTGTGGATTACGGCCTACGTCTTGATCACATTCCAATTAGATGTGACAATACTAGTGCCATTTGTCTCACGAAGAAAAGCATTCTTCATTCGAGAACAAAGCACATTGAAATCAGGCATCGTTTCATAAGAGATCATGTTCTCAAAGGGGATGTCGAAATTGAGTTTGTTGAAACTCGTAGCCAATTGGCGGACATATTTACAAAACCTTTAGAGAAGGAGTCATTTTTTAGAATTCGAAGCGAGCTTGGAATTCTCGACTCAAATTGATCTAATTGTGTGTGTATGCATAATTATTTTTGATTTGAACATTAATAATTTGAGCGTCGGAGACGTTTACTTTGTTTTGCAGGTTCTCCTCATCATGTGGATGACTCAATAAGTGAGGGGGAACTCATTTAGTCAAAGTATTCGCTTAAAATGTAATAAATATTCACTTCCATCCTCAACCATCGATGTTTAAACGAGCAACATCGATGGCGAAATGTTACTGTAAATGACAAAAAATTCCAGAGAGTTAACGCCATCGATGGCGTTACTATTCGCCATCGATGGCCATAAGTTTCTGTCTGCAAGTAGGAATTCCAGAGAATTCACGTCATCGATGGCGGACCCAATGACCATCGATGGCGGCTGAGCAGATCTCAAAATTATAGCCGTTAATGACCGTTTGAAAAGCCCTGAAATGTCCATAATGCCCCCAAACGGTCATAAACCTTCAATCTTCTATAAATTCATCTTCCTACACTCAAAAACTCATCTCAATTATCATCCAAAAGTTCAATACTCCCTATAATACTCTACAATCAACTCTCTTTCATTCATGAAGATTTGATTCATGCTTTCTATTCAAATCTTCGAAGAGTTGACGAAAATCTCGTATCCTCCGTCAATGGTACGAAAATATTCATTTCTTGCGAGATTCTTTCCTAAATCAACGGACTTCTCACAAATAGAGAAGATATTACTCTTTATACCGGGATTCACGGGGCCGCCTTTGACGAGGCTCCATTTTTAGCCCAAATGGGTATTAAACAATTTCACCGGGCAAATCGTCGCTCAACCATCATGAACATGAATGAAGAGCACAGGTTACTCTTCTATATCATCACGCGTATTTTGAAACCGAGAAAATTTTCCCACACAGTTCTCTCGGCTAAAGACGTCAAAATAATGCATGCAATTATGCATAACGCGATGATAAATTGGTCGCAATTTATCACGATTTGCATGTTCGACGCAATTCGTGAGGGGGAACCACTCTCTTATGCGTTTTTAGTGATGGACATCCTCACATATTTTGGGGTGTCGGTGAACTTTGGCACAGCGACCAAAGCAACAAAAATTTGGTCGGTAACGGATAATTCATTCCGAAGAGGTGCGGAATCTCAACAAGGAGTTACAGAACAAGCTTCTTCTTCCTCTTCTGTGACTTTTGAATCCATTAGCGCTCAACTTGCAAATTTAACTCAAGAAGTTAGTAATTGGGGCGCATTCACAGAAAAATTTGACGCCGACTTCCGGGATTTTGTGCGTCGACAAGAGGGGAATGAATGATTCCAAATAATTTCTTTATTTTATATTTTTAATTTTGTTAAAAATGCTTCTTAATTATGTACCTTTAATGTTTATGTATGCATTGTATTTTTCCATGTTTCGTTAATGAAATTAATCTTTCTTTTTATATATGTCTTTTTGCTAATGCCAAAAGGGGGAAGATATATATAGAGAAAATTAATATATGAAATATATGGATATGCATATATTAAGGGGGAAGCATAATTTGAGGGGGAATATTTATTATATTCCTTTAATTTTTATAATATTGTTTAAAGGGGGAAGATGGGAAGATATGTCTATTTGTTAGAAATCTCTACAAGTATTAATTTATTCCATATACTTGTTTGTTTTAACAATTGGTATCTACCCATATGATTTGATCTTGTTCCTTTAACAATTGATAATTTTTATAACATTTTTTAAAACAATTGGTTATAACAATTGGTATTTTCTTATATAACAATTGTATCAAAATAAATCTTTTTGCTAAAAGAATGCATATCCCTAATCTGTTTGTCATTATCAAAAAGGGGAAAATTGTTGGAAAATGCATTCTTGTTTATGTAACCTTAACTAACTACTTTGTGTCTTGTTATAGGTTTTGATAATCGACAAACCATCATGGACAAACTACTGAGATTGCTATGGACTTTGTTGTGAGTACAAGTCGAGCTTTCAAGAAACTAGGAATCGATGCATGGAACAAGTCGATGAAGCAAAAAGATTGAAGACTAATGAAGTTGTCATTTAGTCTTAATATTATTTTGAGTTTTAATGTGTTTGATTTATTTATCGTCTTTAAGAACTTGGCTCAAAGTTTTAAAACGATTTCAAACACTCATTAAAATATTTTTCAAAACAATTGGTTTTACAAAACAAAAATTGTTAATCAAAATCTTATTTGAACACAACACTTCATCCAAAATCATAAGATTAATTGCTTCAAGTTTTCATACTCTTTTGAGCTAATTTTTGAGCTATTTCTTGAAGTCATAAAGTTGTGTTCTTGAGCTTATATTTTCTTCACTTCATCTACTCTTGTGAGAGTTGTAATTTGAGTGAAAATTGTGTTGTCATACACCTAAGGGAAGTTGTCCCTTGTTGTATTAAGGAAGAGAGTCTTCCTTGTTGTTCACAGAACTTGTGTGATTCAAGTGTTCGTGATTGTAACTGTTGGTTAGGCACCCGCAAGTCTAACATTGCAAAGCTTGTGTGATCAAGTCTTTGTGGAACGGTTGGTTAGGCACCCGCAAGTCTAACATTTGCAAAGCTTGTGTGATCAAGTCTTTGTGGTTGTAACGGTTTGTTAAGCACCCGTAAGCTTAACAGAGATAGTGAAATACTCAAGTGTGATCTTGAGGAGTGGACTAGCTACAAGTTGTAGTGAACCACTATACATTGTTGTGTAAGCTTTCTATTTACATTCCGCATTTTATTCCTTGCTATTTCATTTTCGCGCTTAAGCTTTTGAATTGTCTATCCATATTGCGAAAAGTTTTAATTGTTCCTTATAATGCTATTCACCCCCCCCCCCCC
>MCJB01039067.1:157945-194099 GCA_002018475.1 Nicotiana obtusifolia | reverse complement strand
TTCCCCCCCCCCCCCCTCTAGCGTTGTGCATATATTCTAACAGGTTCCATTCTCTGTGAGACGATATCTTAAACTTTACTATAATTTGATAGAGTACGAGCAGAAAATCATATACGCCCGGAGCTCGTCAAATTTTTGGTGCTATTACCGGAGATTGATAAACATCTACTTCAGATTAATTGTTTTACTACTACTTTGAGATTTTTTTTTCCTTAGATTCGAGTCTTTTGTTATCTAGTGACTGACAAGTACTAGAGAGCAATACCAAAAAAAAATTAAAAAAAAAAGATCCCGAAGGTCAACTCATTCCACGTACTTTCAAATGAATTTTGATCAACCGAGTAAACTGCTTGTTGATTTGGTAGAAAAATACTGTCAAACGGCCATCGTAAATGGCTATTGTGGAGGTAACTACCAAAGCTTTGAATGCCAAACAAGTAACATATTCTCCTATGCGGATTCTAGGAGAATGAATGACCTTGAACAATTAATTAAAAAAATCAGTCAAAGGTCCATTACTTGTGAATATTGTGGTGGACGTCACCTTACTCATGAATGCCAACTCGGTAATTCCTACTCTTTTGGTTTATCGAACGAACAATCTAAAGTTGTTTCTAGTTCTTGCAGGCTTACTGATTTTAATGAATATGACTGCAATTCGGAGTGCAATCAATATTCACAAAAGAAATAATATATTGAGAGTCAATCAGCTCAAGAGGAGAATGTAAATTTGAAAACAATTTGTGATAATTTCATAGAAAATACTGATAAAAAATATGCACAGAATCATAAAACCATTACAGATCTAGCAATAAAAGTAAATCAATTAGAAAGTATGGCAATCTCATTGAATTTTTGTGGGGAGCTTTTAAATGAAACTGCATCTTGTGAGGATGGACCAATTGATCAAAAATATCTTGTGAGGATGGACCAATTGATCAAAAAATTGAGTTTTGTGAGAAATAATCTATCACTCATGGTGAATATCCGGATCCAATCAAGAAGGCTAACAATAAACGTTTGGTTGAAAATAATTCAATAGGTGATGAGTTCTTACTCCAAATTTCTTATTCACATCAAGTGGTAGTCATAGACACAAACCAAATTTTCAATGACTATCATTCTTCAATTTCTTTTGATCATTATGAATTTATGGATTTTGTCATTAGAGACTTTCAGGAAAATGCATGGAATGATCCTCGTAAAAAATACAAAATGGAGTTAAGGATCACCATGTACAGTTATTTGCACGCTCGAGACAAGGCCAAAAAAGTGTGGAATGTGAGAAAAAAGAATATAATTTTTTATATTCTTAGACAAGTGTGTTCCAAGATGAACCCCAAAGAGAGAAAAAAGAAAGAGGTATTCAGAATTGGGATTGGAGTTCACAAGCTCCAGAAGAAAAAAGAAAAATATTCGGGGAAACTCTTTTACCTCATGTTGCTTTTATACTATTTGTCATGCGGACCTGACAATATTTAAGTGTGGGGTAGAGGAATATATATTTATGTATATTTGTATTTTTAGCATAACATTTTTTATACATTTCCATGGATTTCTTTGTTCAGTTCTTTACTATGGTCGTAATATTTTGCACCGAACACTTTCTAGAATTTTTTGTACATAAGTAGGCGAAAAACTTTATTTTTCTTCGAATGATATTTCAACAAACGAGATTTAATTGTGTATCATCCATGTATTATATGAATTTTTTTTTTCAATCTCATATTTGTTTATTAGTGATTAAAATTATAATGTTTGTTGATCCCAAGTGTATTGTGTTGTCAGGTTATGTTGCCAAGTTCTCCTGCTGTGTTTGAAAGTAGGCCTTCCTTGTTGAACCATTACCTATATTAACCTCCATTAATTATATTTATCCGTTGTAGCCCTTTTGAGCCTAAATAAATTATCCCTTGTTTTCTTGATAGCCAAACTTTAAACCTTAGCCTATTTTTACTATCACATCTATTTATTCATCCAATTTTCTTTCTACCACTTTAAAAATGCAAAAAACTAAGTATGATGGAGTTGTAGTGGAAGGAAGAGATAGATGCTTGTTGGGTTTACTTATCTCTTGAGAATGTTGTCAGGTGACTTTAAAAGAAATAAATTGTTGCGTGTGAAAAAAAAATTTATAGAAACAAAGAGAATTTTGACAATTGGAGAAAAAAAAGGTAAACAAGAAAAACAATGAAAGAGTTGAAAAAGGAAAGACTTTTTCAATGTCCTTCCTTATTTTGTATTGATGTATTGTGATGGGCATCTCTCTCATTTGGCGAGACACACTTGGGATTAGAAAATATATTTATTTTAGTTCTCAATAACTGAATATGAGTACGATTAAAGATTATTTGAACTCGTGGCTTGATCTTGGTTATATTCTTGTTTGCCGAAAGTTCTTATAATTTTACATAAATTTAGCAGCTATTTTATTTTGTGTACTTTGCTCGAGGATGAGCAAACATTCACGTATGGGGGTATTTGATAAGTATATATTATGTATGTTTTTAGGTATATATTATATTAAATTATTAATAAATGTTGCAAGAAAAGAAAATAAAAGAAAAAGGGAAGAAAGAAAAGTGTTCAAGCAGAGACATCAAAAAGACCAAGGATGGCATCCCCAATCCAAGGATGTCATCCTCAATTCTAAGGATGTCATCCGTGGAAAAAGTTGAGAAGTGGAAGAAATTAATTCAAGAGCAAGGGATGTCATCCCCAATCCAAGGATGACAGGCCTGAGAAGTTTACGTGTGTAATTTCCTATAAATAGGCATGACTTTTTAGCGAAAAAAAATTATTCTTGTGTAGAGAATACCAACTTTAATATTGACTTTGTTTTAGCCTTAAACGTTATTTCTTTTATCGTAGGAATAATGTTTTTTTTGTTAACTTTTCTCTATATGGAGTAGTTTTCTTCGGTTGGAATATTAGATGAAGCTATAAAAGTTTTATAATAATTATTTTAATTTATTATCTTCTTATGTTGAGATTTTCTTTTTATAATTTTTATACACCAATGTATTTGATATTGATTATATCTATTATCTGATATAATTACATACACTTATCAAAATATTTACCTTGTTAATTATTTCTTATTCGAGAGAAGAGAAAGATTTATACAAGTTTATAGATTTAAAAAAGGCTATTCGAAGGAGGCTTTTTTCTCACTTGGTGCACTCAACTAAGTTAATTCTTGCTTGAAGCTATTACTTTAATTGGTTAACTACACTAATAGAAAGAGGTGTTATTATTCAATTATTATTTAGTATCACTAACTGTCAACAAATTGATAACACTAAGCGCGAGCGGTTCTATTTATGTATTGTTGTTATGTGGAGTGATTGTCTTAGAAATAAGTGGTCATCTTTAAACAAGGTCTCTGTTTGACTGTTAATCTATTAACTACACTATTAATTGGATACTTTTATGTGATTTGGTTGAATTATAAATAAACAATCATTTCATTAAACAGAGAAATAAATAATAGAATTTTGATCTTATTATTATGGTTTTATTTTGCTGATTCAAAATATTCCAACCTCTATTTTTATTTTCAAAATAATTTAAAATATTCATTGTTTTTATTTTACATTTTTAAGAACAACTCCTTTCACCAATTTGATTCTTTAAAATAGTGACAAAGACAATACAAATCTGTAGCCTAGGTGGTTCCAATCTCTGTGGGACGATATCTTAAACTTTACTATAATTTAACAAAGTACGAGCAGAAAATCATATACGCCCGGAGCTCGTCAACATCTTTAGAGTCAGACTCTGTCATCTACCGCAGCTCCGCTCCAAAAATCTGCACACAAGATGCAAAAGTGTAGTATGAGTATAACCGACCTCATGTACTCAGTAAGTATCTTGACTAACCTCGGTGAAGTAGTGACGAGGCTTTTTAATTAAAAGATACTCACTGATATAACCTGTACATTAAACTAGCAATAGAACGATACTACATACAACAGAAAAGAGTACACAAAACGAATATGCGAAGCAATAAATGAGTACTAGAAGAGATCACAATTTAGCATTTCCAATATCTCGATCAATCCTTTCCTTAGAATGATAACCAATAAACCACGATAGTAACTCCATAACTTTCATAGTGTGAGAAATGTACTCAAGATTTCAAGTCAATAATAGTACCAATCGGGTTTAAGAAATATCAATAACAGTAATTACAAAGTAAAAAAATGCACAGGTAACAATATTGAATGAGGCATTACATATGGTTAATGGTAGCACAGTAGGTACGAGGCATAGAAATAATGACATCAATTAGGAAAGAAGAATATAAATTTTACTAATTAGCATGGTAGAAGGCATAAGTGTAGATATAACAAACGAGAGGGAAAGCATGATCTTTATGAGCTAACACCTAGAAAGCATAAATAACTAACATGATAGAAAGATTATATAAAAGTGCAACAAATGAGGAATGGCATGGAGGTAGATATAACAACAAAAAGGGAAACATGATATTTGCAAGTTAAACAAGTAGAAGGCATGAGCAACACAACAACAATCGAGATAGAGAACTAAAACAGCACAACAACGACAAGTCACATAGAAAACTTAGGTACAACAATAACAACTCAAGGTAAAGGCATGGACGTATACACCATGAAAAGATATCACAACATAATGCATGTCCCTCGTCCTCGCCTGCACGGAAATACCCTTCGCGCCATGAACCTATGACAATATAAATGAAATGGCACGACATGACCCTTCTTGCTTTTACACTCATCCTCACATGTTCTTGATCTTTATATTCTTTTTTTTTATTTCTCCATGTTTGGGATCATTACCTACCTCTCTTTGAATCCCTTCAACTCTTCCACTTATTCACTTTTTTGCATTTTTCTTTTTGTTCTTTTCTTTTCTTGCCTTTCCTTCTCATCATTTCTTTTCTCTTTTTATGCCTTGATACCTTTTTCAAGTTTCTCGTCTCTCCCCCAAACTTACATTTTTAGCCATTTGTTACACAAAAGTGTTAAGAAAAGCTCGAGTGCCAAGAGAGGATCACGACAAAATAGGTAAAGGCTTGTAACATGGTTATCAAATGAGAAAGGCTAGAGGCTCAAAGGGGTTGACTAGGGATAATGACATTGGTTGGCAATAGAAAACTCAAACGGCCCAAGGAGGGCCTACAATCACTTTCCAAATCAAGCAAACTTAGGATTTCGCCTTGAAAGACATTCGGGGCAAGTTCTATGTCACGCCCCGAACTAGGGGAGGCACGACTGGCACTCGATACTGTATTCTATCGAGTTAGCCACTAAACATACTAGCTATTTAAACTGGGGCCAACAGATCGGGCAGCACAACGTCTGAAATACTAAGCCTGGACCATTAAGGTCATGCCCTGAATAACAAATAGCCATATAAACAAAGGTAGAAGAGCCAAAATAATAAAGTACTAGCTAGCCGATGAGGCCACGATTGGAGACATACATGCCTACACACATATATATACATGCCAAGCCTATGGGCTGGAAACTGAAAGCTACAAAAAGAAACCCAGAATACAGTGTCCACAATAGCCTCTAAGAGTGCCACAAGCATTGTCGAGATAAGGCCCCGACTATACCAAACTTTATAACAAAGGTAACCATTTTATGAAAGCTCCTGGAAGAGGTGGAGCTTACCAACTCACAGCTGAACCCCGAAATCCTAGCGGAGGGGTCGATCAGAGTCCCTACGTGGACCTGCACGCACGAAACAAAATGCAGTGTCCCCAGGCAACGGGACATCAGTACGAATAAAATGTACTGGTATGTAAGGCAGACAATAGAATCATACATAGCTGATGAAACTAACAATAATAATCATATTAATAATAATAATAATAATAATAATAATAATAATAATAGAGATACCACCTGACACTGAAACTCTGATAGCCTCCATGGCCGACATCTGACTTCATAGTAAAAAAAAAAATATGCATGNGAATACATATATATTGATGCAAATGCATGACATACCCAACCAACTGCTAGCAATGGCGGTCTCTTCCGGTAGCTAACCGGTATCATATTGCCAACCTGTGGCCATCTGTACAATATATATAGTTTTTCGGGCAAATAGGCCCCTTATCTCCGATTATAGCTCGAAGTCCATGCATAATATGTCATGTATGATATGAACTTTGAATGCACATAATAGGCCATAACAAGAACTTAGCCAATCTTGGCTCCTAGGTACTCTTATCCTCGAGATCTCATAGTCATATTCGTATCGCATACAATTGTCTCGTGGAACCTTATATGCTTTCTTTTCTTTTAAAAAAAATAAGCCTTTATTTATTTATTTTAATTCACACAATCCAAAGATGAATAAGAATTCATATATATAGACATATAGTAAAGAAAGCCGATAAAATGACATATATAGATGTCGAGTACCCTATTTAACCGAATGGGTGGAACATCAACCTAATGGCATTATGAAAATACTTCAGCTACAATCCCAATTCCTTACACAGAAGGTCTTTCTAGCAATACAATAATAAATGTCACATTCGACATCTTAGGAATTTCACAAAATTCGTGCTAAAAGGAAGGACGGAGCTTAGCCTTAACATACCTTTCCAACGAACACCCGAATACCTGTAGTTCCTTCACAAATGTTCTTCCTTAGGTCCTAAGCTTCGAAAAGACTATATATATGCAGCTTTTACACACCTATAAACAGTTCATTACGGAGTTTAATTCGGCAGATTTTTCATATAGTCCTAACTTGACGAAACGTCCGTAGAACTTTGTAAAAACGATCATAAAAGAGTCCCAAGATGTTTAACTTGGAAAAACAAGTATAAATCCTGAAGAAACAGCAAGAACAACAATTTTCTATCTTCCAAAAATAGCTCCAAATACAGCTAATAGAAGGGGAAAACAATTGCAAAGCGTAGAGATTACGTTTCTAGGCACGGGGACAAATTTTAACGGAAGAAATCGTTAAAAACGTACCTTAATCACCCAAGAACACTCCTAAAGCTTCTCTTCTGCTCCCTTACTGTTTTTAGAACGAAATAAAATGATTTTAGGTCTTAAAACCCGAGTTTACCGATTTATACAATTTGTTTGACCCGACCCGGTTCGCGACCCGTTTTCAGCCTGGATAGTCCGCGGTAAACCGGTCATAACTTTTTACTCCGATGTCGGTTTGAGGTGAGGTTTCTTTGGTTGAAAACTAGACACTTAGAACTTCGATTTGATAGGTTTTGGGTTCCATAACTCTTTATATATTGGGATATATGGGCTGATACATTTGACCCAAAGTTCAGAATATTTGTTAGAGAAATTTACGATAACTCGTGCCGACTTTTATTTCGCAACTTGCGTGACTCCAAAACTTAACATGTAACCAGTGTGATAATATAATACCTCATAGAAAATTATTCTTATCATATTAGACACTCTTGGTCTTATCCCACAGGTGTAAATTAACTCAAACCTTCCGAATGCGCAGGGTGCCACCGAGCCATTTCTTTAACCACGAACCTTTGTTTATGGGATTCTTTTGACCTACAGCTTTAGTTTAGTTCCTTGATATTACCACACATTTTCCTTCTTATTCTCCCAATGTGTTACAACCAATCATATATACCTAATATAACCATTCCACATTACGTATATTACGTAAGGAAAAATAAAATAAAACATGGGGTCTCACATTCTAGACCCTTCGCGTGGATGCTTGGACTAGCGACAATACATCTCACCCCTCGTACAACTGGATTGTTAAAGAGGACAGAGTCGAGGGCCCACAAGGACCACATTCAAGTTTAAAAATCACTATGGTTCAATTAAACCACTCGATGATTGGCAAAGTCAACACAAGAGTCATAAAGTCACTAACTAGAGCTATTTCTTTCAGAAACATTGTTTCTAACCATAAGCACGTAGTTAAGTGTGTTGGTACCAATTGAAGCATGTTTGACTCTTCGAGCATGACTTTATTAGGTCTTTTATTCATTACTACTACTATTATTACCTAAACACCAAAAACGGACTCATTCCCTTAAGAAGGTTGTCACACCATCCATCTTTGGGACGAGTCACCCAATTCACACAACAACTACCTTTGGAAAGAATCATGGTATTAAGAAAACCAAAGGCTTATTATCTACTAAACCATAAAAAAAGGCTACTAAATCAAACAAAGAAGCAACTAAATCAAACTAAGAACTAACAAAGAAACAAAAATAAAGAAGCTAATAAACAAAAGCTACTGAATACATATAATGAGAGAAAGAGAGAGAATATACACACAATAAGAAGAAAAAAATCAAGTTATTACATGCCAAATGTCTCAGAATGTACCAAATATGATCAATAAACTCCACCCCTCGAATAAATATGAGCATTGTCTTAACAAAATAAGAGTAAAAGAGGGGAAAAAGTGAAGAAAACTCCCTATGGTTCCTTAGACATGTCTGTGTCCCCACCAATGTCACCTCCCTCTATTTTATCCAACTGAATCTCATCATCCTCAACTCTGGGTGTGGCTGGGTTGGTGAACATCTGACGCATTGCCTCTGCAGTGTCGACATCAAAGTTTTGCTCCTCAGACTGGCTAGCTGGTGCCACTGGTGTTGCTGGTGCTGTAAGATCTTAGCCTGAATGGTGGGGATCAATAAGCATGTCAAAGGGGATATCTCTGGATGCATCAAGCATGGTCACCTGTCTCCAGATCTTGTCCACTAACTTCTTACTGGCCTGGGACTTTCTCATCTTCTTTACCTTCTTTCCTAACTCTTCGATCACTAACCCGTGCTGTACCAAGGTAGCCATAATGGTGCTCTGGTTCTCTAGGATCTCCTTCAATGTCTCCTCAACTGTCGAGGGAAACTAAGGGCGTGAGTAGACTGTGCTGAAAAAGTACTGGATAAGTCAAATAGATTTGCAATTGCTGTCTGCATCCCGTTGTTAAGGCTTGCCAATGTCTAGGAGACTCGCAAAGCCGAATGTGGGGCAATAGACATGGGCACCGGCTTCAAAGCCGAAGTGGAAATAGTGGAAAGAGCTTCAGAAGAGGCTGTGGATGATGGAGGAGGCATAGCTATGGCATTGGAGGAAGGCTCGGCCAAAGTGCATGGAACAACAACTGTCTCAACAACTACCATAGCTGGCTCATTAGACTGGCCCGCACTGGTAGGAGGCTGAACTTTCTTCTTCGAATTGTTCGCATACATCGGTGAAAACCAAGTAAAAGGCTTCTTCAGCTTCATCTTTGTCTCATAATCCCTCAGCTCTACCCTTGCATCTGTGAGGTATTTTGTGATAGTTTGGGATACGGATAAGACGAGTCATCTTGCCTAGAAATCACTGATATATTGGCCGACATCACGACCCCCACATTGATAGGGTACCTGGCCATAATATAAGCAACCAAGACTACCAGAAGAATCAGAAGGTAAGTCTCATTCTAAAACAGGTCCAGTCTATTGCAGATAAAGGGTGGCTACCCCTTCGCCTCAAAACTCAGCGTGCTCCTGTGGATAGGAACCCTATCGGCAATCCATAATGGTGGTGGCCTTGGTGCTGTTAGAATCTCTGCTAACCAAGGCTGGGCTGCATCTCCCATTTCAAACTTCTCCAAATATTCCTTGGGCTCAACATCTTCAAAACCTTAAGTATGTGTTGAGTGCATGCTCATCAAATCTCACTTTAAGGTTACGCACTTTGGTGACCTTTGTCCCATTTTTGATATGCGCTACATTGGCGTAGAATTCACGAAAAAGGTACTCTTTGGCATCCATTACACTCTGGGTGAACCACATCCACCCCTTTCATTCCTTGAAGTGTCTCAACACTCCTGGGTTGTACCTCTCCAAATCTTTCAACTGAAACTGTCGCTCAAGAGTAAGTGACCTCACTAGACATCATGTACGAAAGCTGGAGAAGGTGGAGGCGGCTAAGCTGACGAAACGGTCCTCCCAGAATTCTTTCTTCTTCGACCTTTCAAGGCCGGCAGCTGTAGCATCTCCCCTCCGCCATCATTGGGGATATCTTGAACTGGTGAATCTTATGCCTTAGGAACAAGAGTAGTTGATGGCTTAGAAGACTAACTAGCATTTTACGATCTCTCGGAAGTGCTATGATACGAGGATGACTTGTCCCTGAGTTGGTATCTCCCTTGCGGCCTTGACTGTGCGGCCGGATGCTCTTGAACAAAGGCTGAGTTGCCCTTTGATGCTTCCCTAGATAGGACATAAGAGCTCGTCTCGGAGAGATCTACACTTCTTCCTCTGCCGATTGTAGCTTTCTTTATTATTGTCCTTTGTTGGCCGCAGGGTAAGGCACTCTTGCCTAGACCCCTAGAACGTTCACCCCTCCCTTTAGAAGTGTCGCCTCTGCCTCTAAATCGAACCATTATCTGTATCAAGCAAATGCGATTGTTAGTTGTAATTCAATGTTCAGACGTACAAGGAGATATGCAAGTATATACCAAGAAACACAGTAAGGTTCACAATTTAAACATGCTTCTAGATAAGGATATACGGTCCGTACAATTTTCTTGCAGCTGTAGATAAGGCCTTGCGGATAGCATAATTTTGTTTTGCGGCTGCAAAAAGTGAAATGCTGTCCGCACAATTTCATTTGCGGCCGCAACTCAGAAACCCAAAATATGCCAACTATCTGATGACAGAGAATTGGGTGATGTGGTGCCGCAACATGATTTCTACAGTCCGCACAATTAGACCTGCAACCGCACATTTGAGTCACAAAGTAAAGATTCTCTAATGACAGTAAAAGGGTTGTTCTACAGTCGCAATGAGAATTCTACCGTCCGCACATTTTACCTTGCGGCCGCATACCCTTCCTACACTAATAAAGCCTTAGAATTCATTTCTGCGGACCGCATAATTAGACTTGCGGACGTAGAATTCAAACACTTTGAAAAGTTCAGTTGGATCATTCTAGGTTTTGTAATTTTTGTGCACAATTCGACATGGTAACATCATAGAGGCAAGAAAATGTGTTGACCCAGTCCCCAATGAGCATGTATTAGTTAACCCACTACAGATTTACCCTCACATGGATGTACAATTGAGTTCTACTGACAAATGCCTAAAAAATTAAACTAAAAAAATGAAAATTTCTAACAAGGAATTTAAGCATACCATATGTGAACTAGTCTAAGGAATGAGTGATCCAAATTGTTGGGCATGTGGACAGAAGAAATCACCAAGAAATTTGATAGAGGACTATTTATTTTATGCTAAGAGAGTGAAAAAGCTTAAGAAATGCCCTAGTTCCTCTATTTATACCCTTTGGTCGGTTAAGGGGGGAAAAGGTCAAGTGCGGCCACACAATTTCAAGTGCACTCCGCACTCTATTACCTGAGTTTTCGATTTTGATTCTTCATCTGCGGTCTACAAAATCTTGTTTGCGGTTGTAGATTTCTTGTTGCGGCCATAGATTTCCTATTGCGGTCGCACATCGACCTTTTTTTTAACAGACTAAACTTCAGAGAGTTCGTATTTTCGACCCTTGATTTGTGCGGTTCGCAAGATAATTGTGCGGCTGTAGTGCAATTTTTGCTAAAGCAACTACCAATGTGCGGTCAGCACAATTCAATTGCGGTCTGCAATTCTTGCAACACTTAGCTAGATTTTTATCCACAATTCCTGCAAGTCATATAGCACACTTCAAATCAATTTAGCACAAAAATAACACCTCACTACAAAAGGAAAAAAGAAAGAAAGAAAACATGAGTTGCCTCACAAGAAGCGCATGATTGAACGTCGCGGCACGACACAAAATACCATCAATAGAAATGAATGACCGTCACGTTGTGGCTATCTCCAACTTTTTCTAAATAGTGTTTCACCCGGTGACCGTTGACTCGGAATACTTTATTTTTTTGTTCTTCAAGTCCAATGCACCAAAAGGTGTCACACCCATAATTTCAAAAGGACCGCTCCATTTAGACTTTAGCTTTCCCAGAAACATCCTCAACCTTGAGTTGAACAACAATATAAAATCGCCCACCTTGAACTCTTTGTTCCAAATGAATTTGTCATGAATATATTTCATCTTTTCTTTGTACATGGACGAACTTGCATAAGCATGGTACCGAAACTCATCCAATTCATTCAAATGTACAATCCTTAAGTTAGCGGCTACATCCCAATCAGGATTCAACTTCTTTATAGCCCACATGGCCTTGTGCTCCAGTTCCACAGGAAGATGACAAGATTTCCCAACACCAACCGGTATGGCG
Organism: Nicotiana obtusifolia; assembly: GCA_002018475.1. NCBI lineage: Eukaryota > Viridiplantae > Streptophyta > Magnoliopsida > Solanales > Solanaceae > Nicotiana > Nicotiana obtusifolia. Next base: position 181,850 of record MCJB01039067.1, on the reverse strand, counting down.
ACATTCCGATAGGTGTTTTGTAAGCAATCTGATAAGCCCATAGCACATCATGAAGCTTCTTGGACCAATCTGTCCAATTAGCATTCACCGTTTTGGACAAAATACTCTTTATCTCTCGGTTGGAGACTTCCACTTGACCACTAGCTTGTGGATGATAGGGAGTTGTAACCTTATGAGTAACACCATACTTGCCAAGTAAAGTGTCGAAAGCCTTGTAGCAAAAATGTGATCCCCCATCGCTTATAATAGCCCGCAGAGTACCAAACCTTGGAAAAATATCACCACACTTCTTGCCTCATTGTAGGGTAGAACAATGGCCTCAACCCATTTAGAAACATTAATCAACCGCGACCAAGATGTAGGTGTTTTCCCAAGAACTCACAAAAGGACCCATGAAGTCAATACCCCACACACTAAAAATATCAATCTCCATAATGGTAGTAAGAGGCATTTCATTTTTCTTTGAGATTCCACCGGCCTATTGACATTCATCACATCTTTTCACTAGCTCACTAGCATTCTTAATAAAGAGCGGGCCAATAAAAATCGCAACTTAGCACTTTGGCTGCCGTTCTTGCTCCACCACGATGACTACCATATGGCGAAGAATGACAAACCTCAAGAATTTCACCTTGCTCTTCTTTCGATACACATATTCTAATCACCACATCCATACAAATCCAGAAAAGGTATGGTTCATCTCAATAATATTCTTGACAATCCCGTTTGAGCTTCTTCCTTTGGTATGAATAGAACTCCTCCGGGATGATTCCACACGTAAGAAAATTTGCTAGATCCGCGAACCATGGCACTCTTTTATTGAAATAGCCAAGAGTTGCTTATCGGGAAAGGAGTCATTAATTTCAACATGATAACACTTATCAGCTAACACTTAGAATGCCTAAATAACTAACATGATAGAAAGCTTATACAAAAGTGCAACAAATGAGGAACGACGTGGATGTAGATGTAACAACAAAAAGGGAAAAATGATATTTGCAAGTTATATAAATAGAAGGCATGGGCAACACAATAACAATTGAGATAGAGAACAAAAATAGAACAACGACAAGTCACATAGAAAACTTAGGTGCAACAGTAACAGCTTAAGGTAAAGGCATGAACGTATACACCATGAAAAGATATCACAACATAATGAATGTCCCTCGTCCTCGCCTGCACGGAAACACCCTTCGTGGCATGAACCCATGATAATATAAATGAAATGGCACGACATCATTCTTCTTGTTTTTACACTCATCCTCACATAATAATGTAAATGAGAACATGATAATATGAATGAAACGGCACGGCATCATCCTTCGTGCTTTTACTTTCACCCTTACATGATAACGCAAATAAAATGGCATGGCATCACCGTTCGTGCTTTACACTCTTCCTCGCATGATAATATCTATGCAATGGCACGGCATCACCCTTCGTGCTTTACGCTCTTCCTCATCAAGCATATGTATACCAATGACAAACAAGGTAGGAAGCATGAATAACATCAAGGAGAGTGTTTAAGTAAATATTCCAAATGAACATCAATCACAGCTTTCCATCCAGTAACAATTCAACAAACCTCAAGTACTTTATTATTCAAGTATTTCGACAAGTCTACAAAAATGATCTTTAACTCAAGTATAGAATCCAATATCTCAAGAATACCGGCCGTAGATATGTATTAATGATTAAACATAATGATAACCGAATTTAACACATCAATAGTTTCACAAAATCCGTCAAATTTAATCAAGTTATAATGAGCTAAATATTGGTTCTTTGCATTTAATTTCATATTCTTGGTAATCTAGAATTCAAGTAGGACATGAAACGAGAAGGTCACAAAATTCTACATGGCACAATTAACCGTATAATCTAACCCCGAGCATGATTAACCCTGGCACATGCATATACACTTGCCTCATATATGCATCACCCCTGCATGTAGCAAGCAATGACAATTAGTAGGAAAAATTCTCTCAACAAAGTTAGGCGAGACAACTTACCTCAATTCGGCCAAATCAATACTCAAATTAGCTTTTCCTTTACAAATTCACCTTCGCTCGACTCAATCTAGCCAAAAACGACTTAAATATATCAAAAACTGCAAGAGAAAATAATTTCAATTAACAAAGCTATGATCTTTATACAATTTTTATAAAGTCAACCCCCGGCCCGTTTCGAAACCCGAGTCCAAGGATAGGTCTTGACTACCCAAAGCCCCACAAAGGAATGTTAAACTCACCCGAGCCCCCGAGGCTCCAAACCAAACACCTACATCAGTCCAGAAACATAACAAAAACTCGCTCGCGCGATCACAACATCTAAAAAACCTCTAGAATTACGAATCGAATGCCAAAACGCATGAAAATCCCCATGAACTTAGAGAACCTCTAAAATTGCAACCACGCGTCCGAACCATATCAAATTAACTCCAAATGACGCCAAATTTTGCTGGCAAGTTTCATATAACAAAACGGACTTATTCCAAGTTCCGAAACTAAAATCCGGACCCAATAAATAGCCTTAAAGTCAAACCATAGGAAAATTTCAAACCTTTAAATTGCTACTTCCGTCAAATGATGCCGAAACCATCTAGAAACATCCAAATGCTAATCCGGGCATACGCCCAAGTCCAAAAGCATCATTCTAACTTACCGGAACCATCAAAACTCTGATCCGAGATCAAATACTCAGAGGTCAAATCTTAGTCAATTCTTTCCACTTCAAGCTTCTCAAATGAGAGTCACTCCTTAAAATCATTTTCGAACCTCTCAAAACTCCAAGCCGATGATGCACGCAAGTCATAATACACTAGGTGAAGCTACTCATGACCTTTAACTGCCGAACCGGGCGCAATTGCTCAAAACGACCAGTTGAATCGTTACAATAAAATGTTTAATTTTGTATAGGCAGATAATTTGAAGTTTATAAATTCTTAAAACGACCTCAAATTAACACTACATAATAACTAGATTTACAGTCTAATATTTATAAATATTTATGTGTATTTCTTTATATATATATATACACACATATATATAGAATTTCGGAGAAGTTATAAATATACCTAAATCATGATTAAGCCTCAAAATCCGCCCCTTGGACAAAGTTCTCTTAAATTCTACAGAATCTACTTTTTTTCATGTGCTAATTGTTATTTCGAACCAATAGGATTGAGAAGATCCAAGAATTAATGAAGTCATTAGTGATGTTAATTTTGTTCTACTCATATTTCACTCGAAAGTGATGTGAAAATAGCAAGACAATTGCATCAGTCTTTCTTCCCATAGTGTGGGGAAAAAAATATTTACGAAATCTAAAATGCCTATATATAAAATAAAGGAGGGCATTAGAACAATGATAAAGTTATTTCTGATCGAGTGATATATAGGTCACCGGTTCGAGCCGTAAAATCAACTACTGATACTTGAATTAGTATAGACTGTCTACATCACATCCTTTAAAATACGACCTGTGTAAATACGGAATCATTGGTGCACCGACCGGATTGCCCTTTAAAATGACTATACCCCACCATAAACTTTCTCTATAAGTTGAATTGACCAAGAATAACCTCCAGTTAGAGCTCGACAAGAGTAGGAGAAAAAAAAAAGCTTGCTGCGTTAAGTATAGTGTAAAAGAATAGTAATTTTATGCAAATAATCATTTGACCAAAACTTGATAAAAGCAATATCCATATAAAAATTTTAAAGGTCGAACTCATCAAGTAAAAATTCTCGATGTGCACATGCATAAGAATTACCTCACTTGTAAAAGAGATTAATGTATATGAATAGTTTGAGTTTATCAATAGAATCACGTAGTTATTAATGATAACATAGATTAGATATTTAATTATGAACACTAAAATGATTGTAACCCACCATTGAAACTCTTGTGAAAGCTTCTCAAACGAGAGTCCCTCCTTAAAATTATTTCCGAACCTTTTAAAACCCTGGGTCGATGAAGCACGAAAGTCATAATACATTAAGTGAAGTTATTTATGACCTCAAACTGTCGAATCGGACGCAATTGCTCAAAACGACTAATCAGATCGTTACAATAGAATGTTTAATTTTGTATAGGAGGATAATTTGAAGTTTATAAATTTTTAAAACTACCTCAAATTAACACTACATAATAACTAATGTTTTGTGGGATAGCTCCGTAGATGGATACGTAGCCTTCAATTCTACAGAATCTACTTTTTTCATGTGCTAATTGTCATTTCCAACCAATAGGATTGCTCTACTGATATTTCATTCGAAAGTGATGTGAAAAGCAAGACAGTTGCATCAGTGTTTCTTCCCATCGTGTGGGGAAAAAAATATTTAGGAAAACTAAAATTATTTATTCTTGGTTTCCGATAACAATTAAATTTATACGTGGTTTTAAGGACACATGATTTGATTTGATACAAATAAAAGATGAATGCAAGTAAAGACTAAGTTCAGTAAGTAAATTGAGAAATAATGCAAATTACCAATCTAGAATAGCCTCCCCTTGGTAGAATTCTCTAAGATAGACAAATAAGGAGCAAATTGATCAAGAAACAATAAAAGCAGACTGTACTTTGTATATTGATCACTGATTGTGTCGTATCTTTTACAATTATGTTGCCCTTTATATAGGGAGGGGGAATGGGTCTTATACAATGTAAAAAACCTATTTACTAGGTAAAATATCCCTCAAATTAATGACTTCAACGTCTTTGCAGATTTCCGTCGTGATTCCCGCCGAGATATTTACGTATTACGGGATTTCTGGTCCTTCTGTTACGTAAACCTGATAATTTTACCTACGGTGTTTTACCCTAATCGACCTCGGCGATCTTGTCTCGAACACACCGGTGGCATCCGGTCTCGACCTTCATCCCTCGATATCTCGATCTCGGCTTATCAAGCAGTAACTCCAATCGACGCTAGCTGTACGAATTTGAATCCGATATTCTCTATGCATGCAATCGAATTCGACCCCATACAAAAATGTCTTTATTAAAGGAGGGCATTGGAACAACGAGAAAGTTATTTCTGATCAGGTGACCTATAGGTCATCGGTTCGAGCCGTAAAATCAATTACTGATACTTGCATCAGAATAGACTATCTACATCACATCCAGCGGAATCGTTAGTGCACCGACCGAATTGCCCTTTAAAATGACTATACCCCACCATAAACTTTCTCTATAAGCTGAATTGACCAAGAATAACCTCCAGTTAAAGTTTGACAAGAGGGGAAGAAAAAAAAAAAAAAACTTGTGGCGTTAAGCATAGTGTAAAAGAATAGTAATTTTATGCAAATAATCATTTGACCAAAACTTGATAAAAGCAATATCATCGAACTCATCAAGTAAAACTTGATGTGTACCTGCATAAGAATTAGCTCACTTGTAAAAGAGATTATTGGATATGAATAGTTTGAGTTTATCAATAGAATCACGTAGTTATTAATGATAACATAGATTAGATATTTAATTATGAAAACTAAAATGATTGTAACCCAACATTTTTTTTTTAAACCCCTCCCAAATTAGGAGGATCTATAGTGTTTCCACACTTCCTCTTCAGCGTGACTCAAACCCAGGACCTAACGGTCGTAGGTGGAGGTACTTTTACCAATTGAGCAAGCCTTACCTCTTGTTAGAGCTCAATTAGAATGGGAGCATCATTGAAAGTGGCATCTATGTTTGCGCACATTGGAGAAAGTGCTCTGCTAGTGAAATTGATCCATTAACACCTATAATTGTTTTAACTAAGGCCGAGCACTCTTCTCGAAATTTTGGATGCACTCTCGCTTTAAGTAGCTGAAATTTCTATGTGGAAAAGTTTCTTATTGCGAAATGAATGATATTCTAGAAGCTCTCACTCAAACAAAGGCTTCCTATACTATACTAAACAGAATCAGTGGACATAGAGCATGTCCCCCTCCTGATGTTCTCCTAGCAAGAAACTATCAATAGCGATTGTGGCTCCTTATGCCGAGTTCCGCTCAACTCTTCCTTGAGAGCTACCCTTACCTGAAAGCAGGTAGCTTACTAACCTACATAAACATCTTGTGTGGTAATCATAGAGAGTAAAAGAATAGTAAGTAACAAATAAACAATCATTTGATTAGACTTGTTAAACGCTTTAACTTTAACATATATTCATCAACTTTCCAATGTCATGACTTATCTAAACAATCATTTGATCCAAATTATCAAGTACACTACTTAGGTAGTGGAAGATTGAATGGCCAACAATTTACCAAATACATCATGATGGTTTCTAAATAAGTTGCATTTTTTTCAAATTAAATAACATTCTGTGTACAAACATTTCGTGTTCATACAGGATCCGAAGAATTAGGACCACACCCCCAAGGGTAGATGTGGACAGTCAACCCTAATGTAAGTGTTAGTGGCTATGTTCACGGCTCAAACTCGTGATTTACAGGTCACACAAAAATAACTTTATCGTTACTCCAAGATTCCCTTTCTATATATATATATATTCTTCAAATTGATCTTGGAAAATAAGTCTTTGACTTATTGATAGCTCTTTTCTCTTATACCTATTCCAAGCTGATAGAATACGCATAGTAGTCCAACTCCGTTCGCCATTCCCACCCGGGAATCACTTCACTCCAGTGCCTCGTCAGTCTTCTTGCATCTTTTCCAGCTTTGAAAATCGATTAAGCGTTGCGCCAAACTTACTTGTGAAGAGAAAGTCGTAGGGCTATTCTAGCTCCAAAATAGATTAATTAGTAAATTGTGTTGAGAGCTATCTTTTTTACCTCTAAGTGAAAAAAATCAACATAATTTCAGATGAGACACTGAACTTATCTCCTTATAAAACACTTTTGGCCCAAAGAAAATGTGCAAAAAGAAACCTTAATGTTATAAAGGTGATTTGATATAAATTGCTAGAAGATAAGGTTTTTACGGCGTATATCCATCCCTTTTTAACTTTTACCTAATTACTCAAATTAAGGGGTAAAACAACAATATTAGTTATGATTCAATAATAACTTATTTAGTTCTATTTTTTTATCAAAAAATTTATTAAATACATATATAAATAATTGAAAACCAGTAAATAAAATGCGTTATGGGTCGTTAACAAATTTTAAAACTCATAAACTTTAATTGATGGCTCCGCCTATATTCAAATGTACATCTTGATCTTCATTTCTTTTGAACACTTCAAACTTATAGGATCATGATGTGTTTTCTCGCTATTTGACCATTATAATTTGAGAAAAAATTAGGACCTTAGGAGCTATAATAAATTAAATTTGAATTCAGTATTAAAATTTGAAAGACTTTAGGAATTTTAAAAAACCAATTAAATTTGAATTCAATCTTAATTTTAAAAAATAAACTGTTGTCGGCTAGCCCAAATTAATCTATAAAAAATTATTAGTCCAAATAGATACATGATGATATTCAGTTTTAACCCATGAAAATGTTCAATCTTAGAGCTCTACCTTAACCTATGTGCTGGAAAATATTTTCTAATTTTTGCATGCTTGATTGATTTAAATATTTTGGAAAATATTTTCTTTATGAATTTGTTTTTCTCCAATTGGAAAAAAAAAATTCCAAAAAATTTTTTCCTATTAAGAGAAGAGAAAATACTTTTCAAACTCTTTTTCAACCTTTCAAAATTAACTGTTGTTGACAAAAATAATCATCAAACATGAAAAAAAAAATCTGAAAAAAGAAGAAATACAGTATCAAAATAGAAAAAATAACAAATAAAATTAATAAAAATAAAATAAAGTACGGGTAATGAGCTATTTTTTAGGTATCACAATAAATAAAATAAAGTACTCATTTTATTGATCAAAAGGAACTATTTTTTCTACAACATGACAAGAAAATATTATTTTTGTGAAAATAAAAGAAAATATTTTTTCTACAATAGAAAAAGAAAGTACTCATTTTGTGAAAAAGAAAATAATTCTTCTACACTATGAAAAGAAAGTACTCTTTTTGTTCAAAAAAAATATTTTTTTATACAACATGAAAAGAAAATACTCATTTTGTGAAAAAATATACTTATTTTATTGAAATAAAAGAAAATACTTTTTCTACATCATAAAAAAATATTTATTTTGTTGAAATAAAAAAGAAAACACTCTATATACTACATTAAAAGGAGATACTCAAAAAAAAAAAAAAAGGAGATACTCTAAATGATATTTCTATTTGGGGGTGGGATGGGGGGTTCGGGGGTAGGGTGGTGGGAGGTGGGTTGGTGATGTGTAGCCAAAATGCTATATTTTTAGTACATTACTCGCCTTACATGTTGTTAGTTTAGTGGTTAATTGTGCAACGTTTGAGCGAAATTATGTTGTTTATTGTGTAGGAACATCGGAAGAAATAGTCAAATAAAGTTGCACAAAAAGAGGACGAAAATACAAGAAAAGAGCACAAAAATACCAAGTACCCAAACCACACTACAGACCAGGCTTTGCGAGGTCTATAGCCAAGTTGACCGCGCTATAAGCCTGGCTTCGCGAGGTCTGTAGCCCGGTAATTAAAAGTCGTGGGTTAAAAGTCTCCAACCTGGATTTGGACTCAAGGAATTCAATCCTAGCCTAAAAATACTCCCTAAACATGTCTTAGAACAGAGAGGATGTTTTTAGAGCAAATTCGACCTAAAGAAGATGTTTTTGGAGAGAGGATTCGACTTACGGAGGCAAGAACATGCTAGGAGCAAGGCGAAGACTTGTTCTACGAGTTTTTCACTTCCTTCTTCCTATTTCTATGATTAGTTATGCATTCTAGTATTGTAGTTTTGCATACTATTATGAATAGCTAATTTGTTATCTAGGGTTTTGATGGAACCTTTTGAAGGATGAATTCTTATTATGTTTTTATATAAATTCGCCATTGATCTTTCTCTACTTGTTCAACTATATTTCCATTGTTGTTGTTTGAAGAGATCTCAATTAACTGTGCCTATTTAGTGTGTATATTGCTCGAGAGAGAGTACACATTTAGGTAGTTGTTGAACAACATCACTCCTAAAGTATGTGAGAGATCAATACGGAGGGTTTAAAGGCGGGATTAGGGATAACAATACCTTAGTGCGATCGTAGTGAGCGGCGAATTAGTGTCAGCTAGCATAGTTCGAGAGAATACGTCTAGTAAATTGTGGTAGTTGCTCGAGAGAGAGCTACGACATCTAAATTACTCACGATCGGTAAAGAATACTTAGGCAAAATTATAAATGACGTAACAAGAAAGATTCCGACAAATAAAAAAATCATAACTCTAGACCTCCTTAATATTCTCCAACCCCTAGTATCTTTAGGTGTTAATCTACTACTATAATTTGTTAGTTAATTAGATATTAGAATCTTAATATTTATAACTTAGGAATTGTTTCTTAGTGATAGTAAACAGTTGTAGCTAAACCTTAGTTTTTTGTGGGATTCGACTCCGGATTCTTAGATCAGATTATATTTGCAACTAATGCTTATCCTTTTTAGTACTAGAGTTGGGCGTGATCAGTTCGGGTGGGTGAGAAGTTGTTATTTTACTACTTTTTAATTATTATGATCTTTGTTAGTATTATAAGATGAAGACCTATTGTTGCTCCCAAATGCACAGGCAAATATACGTGGCCGACAAGTAATATAGGATTTGGAAGTCCAGATATCGTACCCACAGGGACTTATATCAACTACTCACTAACACACCAATATTGTTATTCCGTCAAGCTAAATTCGAGTTCAAGAGTTTAATTATGCTAAACTACAATTCTAAGTAATAACTAAATTATCAAGTAACTAGTTGATTGTTGTTTATTCAGTAGAGACAAGTATTCCAGGGTTGTGATCGATTTACCAATCGTATTGTGTTCGAATTAACTCTCCATTTCATATAATTCACTCATGGTTGCTAATTACTCGATAAATGCTCTCATAGCCTTCTCCCGAAGTACTACTCACCTATTCTCAAAAGATTAATGCCTATATTCCTATGAAATCAATCTATTAAGAACGCATTAAGATCACGATATTTAATTAAGCACGGTGATTAGGTATATTCCTATGCTAACCACAAATCCGCTCCCCCTAAGGGTCAAGATCATGCTCTCTTCAACTCTTCTCTAATCTAAACACGGCTTTTCCAAGCATAGCATAAATAGTAAATAGAACCTAACTGCTGGCCAGACAATTAAGCAATTAAACACAGAATTGGAAACAATCATATGTTGGTGATTTATAATCAAGGTTAAGTTAACGTTAAACAACAATATTCATGGCTAATCACAATCCCAGAACAATGGGTGTTTAGTCACTCATAATATAATCACACAATTGCATAAGTTTTGAATCAATTGGAAATACTAGAAAAAGATGAAGAAAACTGAGAATTCTTCGCTTCCTAACGATCCCGTGTGTGTTTTTCCTCCAAAGTGTCGTCTCTCCCTCAAAAAATAGGTTTAGTCTTGCTTTTATACGTATTGGGTAGGTCTAAGGCCGAAATAACCTTGTCCCGGACGAATTTGGAAAAAATCATGTCATTGGCGCCCTGGGTAGCGCCAGGCGCCCAGCAGGGCGCTGCCTCAAATTCCATTCTGCCTCCAGCACCACAGGTGGCGCCAGGCACTGACTGTGGCGCCCAGATGCTCAATTCGTCCGGTTTTGTTCGTTTTGGCTAAAATCTTGCTCGTTTCGCCCCCTATTGCTCCCGACTCATTCCTACACATAAAGACACTTCAAATTAATATAAAGCATAACATCTAACATATCAATTTCACGAAAAAAGAGTCAAATATGAGGCGACATATATAGAAATATATATGCTCTAAGCTAAACATCACCTATCAAATAAAATTCATCCAAATTGAGGAAGAAATCATTTGGCATGAATTGACATTTATTCCAAAATATAAGATAATTTTTATGTAGGCTTGATTAAAAGTTGAGAATATTGCAAAGATTTGGATCAATCTGGGCAGGTTAGATTATAACACATTGTTTAGCCCATTTTGACCCAGCCCATATTAACCCAAGTGAACTTTGGGCATGATTAATGACCCATTTAATGAGTCAACACATCTTAACCGGCCTAAATAGCTCATGCAACATAATGAAATACCGAATCTACTAGCAAATGGAGCAAGTAAGAAGCTTCTTGGAAACAATTGTACATTTTTCAGTTTCTCCTTTGTTTGCTATAAATGAATTAGAAACTACTCTATCAGAAAAATCTGGATTTATAAATATGAGAAAGTACCTTATTGTGCAAACTCATTCTTTTACGATTTTAAGACTTGAACTAATTCTGATAAACAAAGTAGGAATTTGTGTGGGACGGGTTTCGTGACTAAACAGAATATTTTTATTGCTAAACCAATTTAACGACGAATAATCAAAAAAAAAAAAAATTGCTACATACAGAACAATTTAACGACAGAGTAACGATAAATTTTGTAAATATATCCACATGGATTATATTTTGGAATACAACGGGTAGTTTCTTTTGCTTTTCCGTTTACATGGATCGAAAGGACTTTTGTTTATCGAATATCTACAACACTATTGATGGTAGAGTTGAACAGAGTTGTTGAGTTATCTCACATCGGTGGGATTTGAGTTCTCTGGTCTCCTTATATGGTCTTGAGCAATCCTCATCTCCTAGGCTAGCTTTTGGTGTTGAGTTAGTCCCAAGGTCCATTTATCATGGAATCAGAGTCAGGCACGTCCCAATTATTGTTATCGATGTTGGCCCCCCATTTATGTTATCCACGTACCAGAGTGCAGGCCTGGGCGTGAGGGAGTGTGTTGAGTTATCTCACATCGGTGGATTTGAGGTCTTTGGTCTCCTTATATGGTCTTGAGCAATCCTCATCTCATAAGCTAGCTTTTGGTGTTGAGTTAGTCCCAAGGTCCATTTATCATGGTATCAGAGTCAGGCACGTCCCAATTATTGTTATCGATGTGCAGGCCTGGGCGTGAGGGAGTGTGTTGAGTTATCTCACATCGGTGGAATTTGAGGTCTTTGGTCTCCTTATATGGTCTTGAGCAATCCTCATCTCATAAGCTAGCTTTTGGGGTTGAGTTAGGCCCAAGGTCCATTTATCATGGTATCAGAGTCAGCCACGTCCCAATTATTGTTATCGATGTTGACCCCCCATTTATGTTATCCACGCACCAGAGTGCAGGCCTGGGCGTGAGGGAGTGTGTTGAGTTATCTCACATCGGTGGAATTTGAGGTCTTTGGTCTCCTTATATGGTCTTGAGCAATCCTCAACTCATAAGCTAGTTTTAGTTTCTTGGGGTTGAGTTAGGCCTAAGATCCGAGTTTTACCTTTTTGTCTAGAAATAACTTGGTTTTGCGCATGCAAGCACCTGGGCGAAACATAGGCGAACCCTAAAAAAGGATAAAGAATGTTAAAATTTAATGCGAAAAATTTAAAAATTACATCATCACAAAGATTCAAACACTCCAGTATAAAGAGTTAGAAAAATTCTTCGAATGGGCAAAACAACACGTACCTCTAAATATGTATGTGGAGATTCGGTATATCTAATAAATAATAAAATTAAACGAGTTGGTAGTCCCATGCATGTGTATATGGGCGGATCCACGTTTTGAGTATTTGGTGTTGAAATACCCATTAACTCTGATGCAAATTCTGTATAATTATATAGAAAAAACAGGAAATACTGTTATAAAGAATTAGGATGTACCCATAAAACAAAAAGTCTTATGAGTGATTTGGTTAAGAGGTAAGAATAAAGTGCATAAATATAAAGTGATTAAGGGATAGATTCTTGCATGAACTAATTTTTTTATATGGCAAGAAAATAAACACCTACGACTTTAAAATCCTGAATCTGCCAATATGGATATAAAATGAAAATGTAGAACATGCAGTATAAGTTTGGTCATTTGATCTTTAGATATTATGGAACAGGAAATGTATAGTCTAACTGTTGTCGAAAGCTATGTCTGGCGTAATCAATATAGTTGGGCTTTACTTTACTGAAGAATAAGGGTGCATTAATTAATGGCGTCACTTCATTTCTTAGCCATTCCTATCAAGCAATGCCACATTCGCGCATGACTTCCATTGACCATTTGAACCCTACACTTAGGCCTCGTCATAGACAGGACGTTACTTTTATATCTTTATAGCATTTTAATAATGTGTTTCAAAATCAGCACAAAGAAGACATGATTCAGCCAACTCGTTCAAGTTTAGATGGATTAAAGCTGAGTCTTTTTGTATCCATGGCTGAATGGTTTCTTTTGATCAATCAAGTGAGGCTTGTTCAGTTGGTAAAAATACCTTCATCTATAACCGTTAGGTCCTGGGTTCAAATCACGCTGGAGGGGAAGTGTGGAAACACTATAGATTCTCCTAATTTGGAAGGGGTTAAAAAAAAAAACCTCTATTCAAACTGTACAAGCTTCTTCTAAAGCATACGACTTTCTGGATATAGATGATGATATCTATACAGATTGATCTTGTATATATCGTAGAATGAAGTACCACATGGGTGATCAAATCAGCACTTGAAGCAGGAGTTTAGCTATACCTATAACTTATGCAAATTTTTATTTTCCCGAACTTAGTTAATAAATAAGGCGAGAAGGAGATCCTGATTTGGACTCTCGTGATCGAGCTTTTGATTGTAAAGATCGCGGAGCCATAGTCAAACGATCCAAACCAGTTTAATTTCTCTGGTTAGGAATAATTAAAAAAAAAAAACTAAGAATAGCCGATTCTAGATCAATATCATTAAAAAGTAGGTTCTAGGGCAAGTGAATTTGAAAGCAGTCTCTTTTAAAGAGAGTTAGAAAAGCCATTTCCAAAATAGCTGTTATTCGTTTCGTCATTTCCCCTTTTGTGAGCTCAGAAATTTGTTCATTCACATACGGGGACTTTTCGGTTTCCGCTACCCATCAATGAAAATTCGATAGAAAGCTCAAGTGAGAAAATTACAATCCATTGAATAAGATCGGTTCAAGGTGAAAGTTTAAAAAAGAAAGAAAAGTAAGTGCTTTTAAGGCCAGTGTGGAGTAGCTAGAACGGATGGAAGATAATTCGTCCTACATTGTGTGACTTGCTAAAGCCTAGTGTTCCTTTCAGTGACCTAGAGTCTTCGTTTGGGCAGTTAACTTATTCATTTCGAGCCGTTCAAATTTAGCTCAATCCGCTCATTTGACATCTCTAATGCAGTCCAAAAATCCAGAGTGGTGAAGGCCGATGAGGCAAATCCGATAATTAAGAAGAGATAAACTTTATCCAACAGGTTTTGATAAATTTAGTAAATACAGTGATGAAATTGCAGTATATTAAAAAAGGTGGGCAGTGAGCTTTTTCTTTGGCACTATTTTTTTTTTTTTTTTTTTGGCATGGTAGTGAGTGGGGCATGACTGAAGTTGTCTGCAAATTAATGTAAGTAGACATTTGACTAGAAATATGTCGGCTTAGTCGGCTAGGAATGCCTTATTTTTTTACAAAGTGACTTCCATCCACGACATTAGATTCTAAGTTCGAGTCACGTTAAAGGGAAAGCATAAAAATATTATAGTTTCTCTAATTTAGGAGGGGTTAAAAAAATGCTCCTTTTTGCTCCCAACCCATTCACCCTTGGTTTTTGAGCTGCATTTTCTTGCTTCTTGGTTATTATTATCGTATGTATTATCTTATTTTTTCGGTTTATGTTATTTAACTACGCTTTGTTATTTTATTGTTGATATTGCTTTTGTGTTATTTTCCAACATGACTTCTTTTTCATCCTGTATAGAAATACTTTTCTTGATCCGAGGTTATATCGAAAATAGTCTTTCTGTCTTCACAAAGTTGGAGTAACGTTTGAATATACACTATCCTTTTCATACTCCACTTATAAAAATACACTGAATTATATTATCGTTGTTATTTTCTTGCTTCTTGGCTGCTTCATCATAGAATCTTCAAATTCACTTCTTCGTACACACACAAAAAGATAAATGATTTTTTTTCATTTGCTTAAAATTTAAACGATAGAGTTATTGATGCCCGTACTGATCAGTCGAAATGCGAGCAAGTTAACTCAGATACCATATGATAGGAAAAGAAAATCATACAAAAAGTTTTGTCCAATTTTTACCTTTAACTTAAATGGTTTCCATGTTGCACGTTATATTTTTATTATATATGAAAATCTCTAGTTTTTAATTCTTTTAATGATTGTGAATTCCTGAAATTATAAAACTATTTTACAAAAGAAATAATTCAAACTTTTGAATTTATATTACATCATCAAGGTACATTATTCAAATAACTCCACTTTCTTTTTCATATATGGTTCATATCCTCTCCCAAATAACTTTTCTTTTATATCCTCCAAATTACTTTTTCTTATATCCTCTCCCAAATTCACCACGTGTCAAGAAAACAACTGATGAATTGTATTCCCCTTTTATATTGCTATACCCCAAGCTTTTTTACTTTGATACCTTTAAAAAACTTTACTACACTAATATCTTTACGTGATCTCTACGGGTTACGGCTTCATCTTTAATTAAAAGTCTCCGGGTTTGTAGTTTGAGAACAAAAAAATTAGGCAAATTTTTTTTTTCTTTAATGAAACTTACGTATCATGAATTCAAATAATCGAACCCCAATGCAACTACTGTACATGAGCGGGAGACCAAAAGAAAAAAAATATCTTCACGTGGGAGTTAATGTAGACACCACATGTTTAAAACATAAAGTGATGGATTCTCACACATAATTGCAGATTGCAGGTCCCTCATGAACAAATATCAACTGAGGAGTACTTTATTTTCATGGGGTATAAACAATATTTTCTTTTTCAACTTAGTTATGGAGCACAAATTTCAACGTTATTTTAGTATAAAAAATTAAAGCAACACATTAGTTCCTTTGAGTTTGTTTGAATTTTTAGAAGAATTATTATATTCTTGAAGAAAATAGAGTCCTGAAAACGTTGGATATTTGGGGGTGGGGGAGGGGGGGAAGAGCATAGAAAGCATGGGGATTTGGGGAAGGAGGGTGAGGAAGAGTAGCATAAAAAATTATTTTCCTATAAAATATTTTCTACTCTCTAACCAAACACTAGAAAATATTTTCCGGAAAAAAAAATTCACACCAACCAAACAAGAAAAAATAAATGATAAAAGCACTCATTTTTTATGTAAATTTCATGAAAAATATTTTCCTTCGTACCAAATACACCCTTAGAGATGGATCTTTTGCTATGTAAAACCCTAATCGTTTCTATTGTTAGTGAAAAGCATATTTTTCAACAACCATAATAGTATTTATATAGGCTAGCCTTAGAGTTTTACGTGAAAAATAATTAATGAACTGATCCACTAATCAGCATCCCTTATGGGTGGGCTCGACCCAATCCCTAATATACCAACATCTCTGAAATTTTCCTTTGAGTGCAGTCATTTCTCGAACCCTGAATGTAAAATTAAAGTAGTAGTAGCAGGCATTATTTTATTTTTTTGATGAAATAGAACTACTTATATATTAATACTAAAGTTGGTTAATAGTGTTCCGCCAGCTTAATACAGGCATTATCTGTAGTAAGTCTAATGAAATGTGTTCCTTTTCAATCCGCTAGATACTGGGATTCAACAAAAGGAGGTGGACGTGATGACCTGCCATATTATCATGCCACATAAGTGCCATTTGGCATATATTAAAGTCATACGGAAGCTTACATAGGAGGAAGGCTAGCATTTGTGAGAAGATTCTTAAAAAGTATGAACATTTCCTTTGGAAGACCCTAGATCTTAGTCGTTAACTAAGTACACGTGCGGCACTTGATAATTTGCTCACGTGTACTTAGTTAACTATTAAGAACGTGACATGGAGCTGCAAAAGTAAAGGCATTGTTGAAAGAACTAAAGATGGGAGCATATACCTTCCCTAAAATATAAGGAACCTAACTACATATGAGAATACCAAAAATCCTCCAATATGGGACCACTTCTTTCTTAAATCATTTTCAAAGTTGAATATTTTCATTTCAAAGGGGTGGACAAAGACTGATAAAAGGGTCACTTGCATTAGTTCCTATCTTAATTCAGTGTAGTAAAGAAAGAAATCATGAGATGGAGAGAATGGATTGTGACAAGAGAAGGAAGCTAATTTGGAATAGAAGACAAGATTCGAAAACCTATTTTGAGAAGTAAAATGTTCCACGTTGAGTAGTGCCCAGTCGCCAACCTACTACCAACTTGTCGCGACCCGGATTTTTTCATCCTCGAGAGTCGTGATGGCACCTACTAGTAAAAGCTAGACAAGCCAATCAACCGAATTATTTACCACTCTTCTATTTACGAATTCATTTCAGCACAAAAACATCGATTAAAGAACTGCAATTTAACAAACGGAATGGATACAAATTATATACTTTACAAAAAAAAAAATCACCGATAAAATATCCTTAACTTAACTACTCAAGACTTGGTGTCACAGCTTCACAGACTGTCTAAGAGTACTACAAATAAGGGTCTGAAAGAAGTAACAAAATACTGTCTCTGGGATTACATAAAAGAAACAGGTAAAATAGATAGCGGGAGACACCAAGGTCTGCGGATGCCTGCAGAACTACCTCGGGTCACCTGATCAACAAGAAGCTGGAAGCTCACTTGTTCGAATGGTTGTTACGTGTTGTATTGTATCGTATCGTTACTTTAAATAGAATGTTTGTTTTAATTATTATTAAATTTTATTGTATCGTATCGTTAAATATGTCGTTACGTAACGATGAAAAGTATCACTTTATGGAACGATGAATTTGGTGTGGTTGCGTCGTTACCTTTTTTTTCTCATCTTGCCCTTCCTTATTATTAAATAATCCTATTTATCATTTACCTTATCTTTTTATATAATAATTGTACCTGTATCTTACTTTTTCGTTATAATATTGCAAGTTTATTTTTCATATTGTTGGTACATGATATCATAAAACAATGACAAATAATACAATCTCTCAAAATATTATACATTTCAAAACGATATAGTACAATACGATATGATAACATACCATACATAACAACCATCCAAACAAGCTGCTAGTCTCTAACAGATACACTCTCTTTTTATCCAAAATAGTGAATAAAAATTTATCCAAGTTTATCTCGTGTTACACCAAATACACGTCAATAGTATATTTTATTTGTAGTCCAATATAATTAATTGAACATTACTCAATGAAAATATATTTATTGAATAATCTCTTTATTATTTAATTCTCATATTATAATTTTCACATTATGATTGCAAATTATCTTTTTCATAAGCCAAACGACCTCTTAGGATATTATTTGTTTTATTCGATAGTTTCATAAAGTTTTAAATTATATATACTTAACAAATTCTTTATTTATTCCTTCTGTCTCATTTTATATGGCTTGCAACTTTTTTACTTTTAACTTATCCAAGAAAATGACATTTTTTATATTCAATAAAAGTTTAATTTTAAACTTTTTTATTTTATCATTTAATAATATAATCTACAATCATATAAATATTTATGATTTATTTTAAGGAATATCTTTTTAAAAATATTTCATTTTCTCCTATCTCATCTTTAATCAAATATCACAACGTAAACTGAAACGGATGCATCCAAAATATCAAAAAATGGACCAAGTTAGATGAAATTTTGAAAAATATAAATATAAATAATAAAACTTTAGGTCCTGCGGGTTCCAAATCAATCCACTTATCTTGAGTTGGGCATCCCTGACTCCATTCTTGATTAGAGAAGGGAATATGGTGAATCACCAGTTTGGATCGAAGAATAGGCACCTACGAATTAGTAGTATATTTGCGAGATATATCGAATCGAAAATCAGAATGTCGATACATCGAAGAGCTACCAAACACGATCACCAACAAGAAAATAGCAAATACTGGCTTGGGGCTCAAAGCTCCTTAAGGTTCATTTAATAATATCATAATTTTTGCACGTACGTCGGTAGTACTTTTTCAATTTGACATGGGTTCCAAAAAGTAAAATTCGTACGTAGGGACAATGTTGGTGAGTGAGTCGATTACCACCTTAACTAGGTGTCAAACAGGCAACACGTAGTCGTATTCAACGTAATGGGAAGTCTACAACAAAGCAACCTCCATTCCATTTCCATATTACTATTCATTGAACCGACATGGGGCTAAAAATGATAATATTCCGTCAAAAAGAGAAAATGACACCATATAACTAACTTCAATTCGCCAGGCCAGTAGACGGGCGACGTGCTTATCTTGTGTGACAATACTACAGAGCGAGTTACTCTTTTAGGCGGGCAAATATGTGTAGTGGCGAATTCAGAATTTTAAGGTCGTGGTGCTCACTTTGTGGCCATATAAAAAAATTGACTCATGCAAGAATCGATCCCTAACCACTTTATATTTGTGCACTCTATTCTCACCTCTTAACCAAAGCACCCAAAAAGACTTTTTGTTTAATAGGTGCTTGCTAGTTCCTTTTTCCAATATTCCTTATATTTTTTTATATAATTATATAGACTTTACGTCGGGTTTAATAGGTGCTGATGTGCTTCAGCACCCGGCATGATCAACATAGATCCGCCCCTGGCTATGTGACAATACAATAGAGAAAGCGACGCTTTCATGTAACATGCTATGGTCTCAACGCCCTTACGAGGTAGTGATGAGTTTCACAAGTTCTAAGTCCAGCCCACGCGACTAATCCCAAAAAAAGAAAGTGATCAATCTTTCTGTGAAGGCGGCGAAGGGATGGTAAGGCTTTGAAGCCAGCTCTTAAAATAACAGCTAAAAAATACATAATTTTTATATACATATACATATTTCGTATGTTATATAAAAAATTTTGTAAATTTTATATATCTTTTTAATTACCAATGCAAATAATACCTGATCGAAAAAGGTATACGAATGATAAGGAGCCACGACAGGATTATCTTTGACACACATTTATAGGTGTCGACGTTCCTTTCTATTGAAGTTGTTGGCTACTTCTTCAACACGTGTGATTTCTTTGTGCCAATTATTGTAATTGTCTTAGGTCCACCTAGCAATGTGAGAAATTGATTTGTAAGCTGTGTTACAGTATAGCCGCTGCTCAAAATAAAAATTAATGATGGATAAATATTATAATTAAGACTTGTTTAGTTCGTAAAAATATTTTCACCTACGACCATTAGGTTTCGGGTTCGAGTCACGCTGGAGGGAAAGTGTAAAAACACTACAGATCATCTTAATTTGGGAGGGGTTTAAAAAAAAATAATAAAATAAAAAATACGTCGCTAAGGATTCGTTTGGTACGAACACAAGTAATGTAGGGATTGTAATGCTGGGATTATTTTTTATCAAGTGTTTGGTTTATTGTATTAAAAATTAGCTATGCAAAGTATAATCTAAGCTTGTGTTTGGTTTAAAACTGTACAAAATCTTCTTTACAATTATACCCTCGAATATTTTTTTTTCTGTATATAAAGAAATTTAGGAAAAGGGTTCGAGGGGTGGTTTAGTAATTTTAGGGTCTTATCCAGGTATAGTTAATGCAAGGATTAGTAATCTCTTGGTTTCCTTGGTATTAGCTAAGCCCTCCTATGACGTATAAGTAATTCATGTATTAGGTATGCATAAATTGAATTGAGCAGCCAAATATTATATTGGACGGTTTAAATTTTTATACAGAGATTATTTTACTTAGTACAGCCTACCAAACGACCCCTAAATGCGCATATTATCCCAACCAATCCTTCGCGAGTAAAGATAGAGTCAAAATTTAAATTTTGTTGATTATGAATCTATCATCAAACTCATTCATTTTAATTATTGAGTTCGAAATTATATATTTATATATTTATATATTTCTAATAAATTTTTGGAGAAGCAAAGTATATTGAAAAAATTATCCCACTAACTAAAACATGGGTGCTGTATGGAAAAGGGTCTCATGACATTCTAAGTGGGGTGCTCGATTGACTAGTCAGCCTGACATTGACTATTCATTCTCAACAAACTCCTAAGATTTCTCCTCTTGTTTTCTCTTTTTTATTTAATAAAAACGGTGTTAGAATAAAGTGTTAGCCAGTAAAGAAGTCACGTATGCGAATGATGAAAATAGTAAAATAACGATGCTTAGATGGATGTGTGACTATATGCAACTATCTTTCTATTAGGCCGGTTTTTAGTAGCCCAAGCACTTATTTATTGATAAAAAACTGATCCAATTTTTTAGAGTTGTTGATATTTATATAGATCGATCATAAAAAAAAAAAAAATTATTATTCATTTTAATTAAGCTTCCTTCCTATTAATCTGGAAGTTCTTCTCAGGTACAAGGAAATGATTCAGTTCCAGAGACCCTTCTTGAGGTCGAGGAAGACCCTTTTTATATTGTTGTGTGACCCATATAATATTCTTTCTATTATTTTCGTGTGCCATCATTATTTGAAAAAACATTGATAGTTAAAGGTCGATCATATTCGAAAAAAAGATAAGTCTTTCTTTTTTAATTGATTATTTGATTCTTTTTTTTTTCAAAATTTATTTATTTTTCTCAGTCTTACGAGGAGAAAAACATGTGATTCGAGAAAACTTTTGAAAAAAATATGCACTTTCTAAAGGTAACAAATATATATATGGGGCAAGGTGAGAGGAATTTTTGTAGTGGACAAAATAAAAGAAGCGAATTTGAAATGGTGCGATCATGTAAAAGGAGGAGCACAGATGTCCTAGTACCTTTCCTTTGTTTCTCTGTCTGTGTCAATAATTTGGTCATATAATATTTTAGTAAAACACATATTGAAATGAATATTCATTATTTAAAAGTCTTTGGCCACCTTAATTTCCTAGAAAAGGAATCTAAGATGACATTTTTTTTAATAGAAAAATCTTAGAAAAAAAGAAGAAGAAGAAGAAGAATAAATGTACCTAAAGTGTGGCGTGATCGTTAATAAAGTAGATTGAGAATCATGGGTCTTAGGTTCATATCTTAGTAAAGACAAAAATATTAGATGATGTTTTCTTAAATGTTTAAGACTTGATGTGCAGAATTATTTAATACATTTACTGTTAAGAGGTAGCGAGCCTCGTAAAATTAATTAACATGCGTGCAAGCTTGTTCGAACATCAATAATATACTCAATGTGATGTGGTCTATTCAATCCTCCTCAGTTCGTCTTCGGTCTATCTCTACCTCTATTTAATTAGACCTATTATTCCTAACCTTTCGCACTTTTTTACTAGGACATCTGTGCTCCTCCTTTTACATGATCGCACCATTTCAAATTCGCTTCCCTTATTTTGTCCACCACAAAAATCCCTCTCACCTTGCCGCATATATATTTGTTACCTTTAAAAAGCCCAAATTTTTTTCAAAAGTTTTTTCGAATCACATGTTTTTCTCCTCGTAAGACTGAGAGAAATGAATAAATCTGAAGAAAAAAAAAAGAATTAAATAATTCAATTAAAAAAAGAAAGAGTTATCTTTTTTCCTAAGATGATCAAAAGTTATCTTTAACTAGCAATGTTTTTTCAAATAATGATGTCACACGAAAATAATAGAAAGAATATTAAAGGGTCACACAACAACATAAAAAGGGTCTTCTACGACCTCAAGAAGGGGTTCTGGAACTGAATCATTTCTTTGTACCTGAGAAGAACTTCCAGATTAATAGGAAGGAAGCTTAATTGGAATGAATAATAATTTTTTTCTATGATCGATTAATATAAATATCAACAACTCTAAAAAATTAGATCAGTTTTTTTTTAATAAATAAGTGCTTGAGCAACTAAAATCCTGCCTAATAAAGAGATAGTTGCATATATTCACACATCCATCTAAGTATCGTTATTTTTGCTACTTTCATCATTTGAATATGTGATTTCTTTACTGACTAACACTCTATTCGAACACCGTCATAATTAAATAAAAAAGAAAAAACAAGAGGAGAAATCTTAGGAGTTTGTTGAGAATAAATAGTCAATGTCAGGCCGACTAGTCAATCCAGCAGCCCACTTCGAACGTCATGAGACCCTTTTCACCAATGTTTTTATTAGAAATGTATAAATATATAATTCCGAACCCAATAATTAAAACGAATAAGAGTTTGATGATACATTCATAATCAACAAAATTTAAATTTTGACTCATTCTCTACTCACGAAGGATTATTAGGAATAATATGCGCATTTGACGATATATTTTTCAATTAAACTATAATATTTGTCCGTCGTTAATTTTTATTTTGAGCAGCGGCTATATTGTAACAGCTTACAAATCAATTTCTCACATTGCTAGGTGGACCTAAGACAATTACAATAATTGGCACAAAGAAATCACACGTGTTGAAGAAGTAGCCAACAACTTCAATAGAAAGGTACGTGGACGCCTATAAATAGGTCAACCGAACATGGACAATTTACTTTTAACTATTTAGTAGTATGGTATACGAATTATTCTGTGTTCACGTAAAATTCGAGGAAGATTCGTATTCTAAGGGAATTTGATATACGTGCACAAACACAGGGTCCGGGGAAGGATAGCATCCCAAGGTTTAATGTAGACAGTCTAGGCGTACGAATTATTCTGTGTTCACACATGATTCGAGGAAGGTTTGTATTTTAAGGGAATTTGATATAGGTGCACAAACACAGGGTCCGGGGAAGGATCGCATCCCAAGGTTTAATGTAGACAGTCTAGGTGTACGAATTATTCTGTTTTCACGCATGATTCGAGGAAGGTTCGTATTTTAAGGGAATTTGATATAGGTGCACAAACACAGGCTCCGGGGAAGGATCGCATCCCAAGGTTTAATGTAGACAGTCTAGGCGTACGAATTATTCTGTGTTCACACATGATTCGAGGAAGGTTTGTATTTTAAACCTTGGGATGCTATCCTTCCCCGGACCCTGTGTTT
>MCJB01039067.1:141856-156036 GCA_002018475.1 Nicotiana obtusifolia | reverse complement strand
ACAAACACAGGGTCCGGGGAAGGATCGCATCTAGGTGTACGAATTATTCTGTGTTCACACATGATTCGAGGAAGGTTTGTATTTTAAGGGAATTTGATATAGGTGCACAAACACAGGGTCCGGGGAAGGATCGCATCCCAAGGTTTAATGTAGACAGTCTAGGTGTACGAATTATTCTGTGTTCACGCATGATTCGACGAAAGTTCGTATTTTAAGGGAATTTGATATAGGTGCACAAACACAGGGTCCGGGAAAGGATCGCATCCCAAGGTTTAATGTAGACAGTCTAGGTGTACGAATTATTCGGTGTTCACGCATGATTCGAGGAAGGTTTGTATTTTAAGGGAATTTGATATAGGTGCACAAACACAAGGTTCGGGGAAGGATCGCATCCCAAGGTTTAATGTAGATAGTCTAGGTGTACGAATTATTCTGTGTTCACGCATGATTCGAGGAAGGTTCGTATTTTAAGGGAATTTTATATAGGTGCACAAACACAGGGTTCGGGGAAGGATCGAATCCCAAGGTTTAATGTAGACAGTCTAGCCTAATGCAAATATTAGTGACTGGTTCCATAATTTGAATCCATAACTTATAGGTCATACAAAGACAACTTTACCAATATAAATAGCCTATTGATCCGATTAATTTAATTTTATGTTGATAGGCAGCTAATACTAAAATAATAAGTGAAATATTCGTCGTCTGACCAATCGGCTCGGATACCAGACCGAACATTTGAATTAGCAGCTTCCTAGCATTCAGAACTAGTCGTTAATTTTTTTCCTGCCTCGCTAGCTCTCGGATTAGTCGTATTAATAACAGCCTTCTTGCCTTGCTGCTTGCCGAGTAGATCACTAATTAAGTCGAGTTGAAGTGGTTTATACCATAAAGTAAAATTAAAACGTCTTCTCTGAGTTCGAATTCGAAACTTTTATTTATACCGATCAAAATCTCATGTAACTTATACGTCACGAGTTTAAGATATTATTTTTTTCCGGTCTTTATATAAACGTGAAATATTTTGTATGCCAAATTATTTTTTTGCTGAAGAGTAGAAATTTAGTTTCTAGAAAAAGAAGAATCGTTGATAAATGCAGTAATTTTAGCTGGGCATCTTTATGAATATTCCCCTTTCTAATAATAATGGCCCACCAATAAATATTAATAAGGTAAGCTCGCTTTCAAAGTAGAAGTCATTTCTTAATCTTTTTCTTTTTTAAGAATAGACATTCCATACCTTGATTTGGCACTAAGATTTTGATCGGTATAAACAAAAGTTTCGAATTCGAACTCGAAAATAACGATCCTTTCAATATGAGGACGTTTTAATTTCATTTTATGGTATAAACCACTTTAACTCGACTTAATTAGTGATCTACTCCGCAAGCAGCAAGTCAAGAAGGCTGTTATTAATACGACTAGTCCGAAAGCTAGCAAGGCAGGAAAGAGATTAACGACTAGTTCTGAAAGTTAGGAAGCTGCTAATTCAAACGTTCGGTCTGGTGTCCGAGCCGATTGGTCAGACGACGACTACTTCACTTATTATTTTAGTATTAGCCGCCTATCAACATAAAATTAAATTAATCGGATCAATAGGCTATTTATATTAGTAAAGTTGTCTTTGTATGACCTATAAGTCATGGATTCGAGTTGTGGAAGCCGTAGTTACTAATACTTGCATTAGACTAGACTGTCTACATTAAACCTTGGGATGCGATCTTTCCCCGGACCCTGTGTTTGTGAACCTATATCAAATTCCCTTAAAATACAAACCTTCCTCGAATCATGCGTGAACACAGAATAATTCGTACACCGTACTACTAAAGAGTTAAAAATAAAACTGTCCATGTTCGGTTGACCTATTTCATGTATTTGTCCAATACTTTTTACGTAATGCTAACTGAAGAAATTAAACAAAACGGGGAGTTGACAAGGACAAAGATTCTTGATTATTCTCCATTTCATTTAATAGTCAATACAGGGTAGTTGGTCTTGTTAGAATACTAATTCTCATATTTTACTATGAATATTAGTTAATATTAATATAAATTTCATACCAAACTTTAATATTCGTTCGAATTATAATTCTTAAATAATTAATTCTAGAATAATTATGTTTGGAAACTGTAACAGCCCAGGCCACCGCTTGTAGAAATTGTCCGCTTTGGAGCCTTCGCCCCTCACGGTTTTAAAACGCGTCTACAAGAGAGAGGTATCCAAGTCCTTATAAGGCACTCTTCATTCTCCTCTCCAACTGATGTGGGATTCGCCTACACCAATGTGGGATTTCCCTAAGGCAAGCCTTACACTCACCCCTCCTTGGGACTCAGCGTCCTCGCTGAGGTTTGACCCACCACTGGGTTTGTTCCACCACCGGCCCAGCACCGGCTCTGATACCAACTGTAACAGCCCAGGCCACATCTTGTAGAAATTGTCCGCTTTAAAGCCTTCGCCCCTCACGGTTTTAAAACGCGTCTACAAGAGAGAGGTATCCAAGTCCTTATAAGGCACTCTCCATTCTCCTCTCCAACCGATGTGGGATTCGTCTACACCAATATGGGATTTGCCTAAGGCAAGCCTTACAGAAACAAACCACTCGGAAGAGATGAAAGAGTAAATGATTTTGTCATTGTGGCTTTGCTACCACTTCTTGGAGACAAGGAGGGGTGTATAAAGAAAACCGATAATTCGAGTTAAATCAGAAAAAAAAATTCGATATGATTTGGTTCGATTTAGTTTGGTATTGGAAAAAAAAATTCGATTATAATTGGTTTGGTTAACTGAAAAAGTTCAAAACAAAATCAAACCAACCCGATATTATGTTCATACAATTTTTAAAATACATATAAATACTTATTGTAATGTAATTTATAAATATTTCTTAAAAAATTTCACAGTTTTATCTTTTAATGTAATATTTCGAGCTTGGACTTAACATTCTTGAATGATCCAATAAGTTTTATAGCCCATAAATGTAGTAACTCAAATAAATTTCAAATCAATATTAATGCTAATAAAATAAATTCAGTTCAACACTAGAAATGACAATAGTATTGGATATCTATTTTTAGTTTTGCATTGGTTTATAATGAAAATGCATAACTTGGTTTATCTTTTTCTTTAGCGCTTAGTCATGTAATTAATACTGCTTATTAAATGTACTTATTTTAGCATGATTTATAGTATTTTGAGATTATGTTCATTTTTATTATGGCTTATAAATTAGCAATATTTATTTTAAGCGATTTTATTATCTTTGTTATTGAATATTTATTACAATGCTATGACTCATCTCATATTATTGTGTTATTTTATTAAAAAATATATTATATAGTTCTATCCTACTAGGACTAAAGAAATATTTGGAGCACAAGTTACATATTTTGTGCTATGAAAACTTTACCGGAAAAAACTCAAAAATACAAAAAAAATTAAAAAAATTAGAGAAAAATCGATAAAAATCCGACTTTGTTAGTTTGATATCCAACACTATTGGTTTGATTTGGTAATTAAAAAATCTGAACCAACTCGATCTATATACACCCCTATAGACAAGATTTCAGATACTTTTGCTTAACAATTTTTTCCCTCACATGGTTAAAATCGAAATTAAAGAAAAAAGAATATAAGTTTTATGCATTAATATTAATTTATAACCTATAAAAATTTAAATCCCCTGTTACATAGGTTAAACACACATAATATTAAAAAAATAAAGTCCACTTAAACAAACTTTAACTTCTTGATTTTAGAAGCGATAAGATAGTATCATTTTTTAAAGTTCTCCTAGTGAAACCCCGAGGAGACCCAGAACTCGGCAGTCGTGGAGACACCATGATATTCAATATAAATTTATCACTATTCATAAAGATTAATACGGGACCTATGCTTATCTGGCTATTTTCTGAAAATATTTGCAAGTATATATAAAGTGTTTGTAGAAGTTTCCCCGTGCTCGTGATCAGTGGCGGATCCATGATTTTAAGGTCGTGGGTGCTCACTCTCTGGCCATATAAAAAAATTGGTTCATGCAAGAATCGATCCCTAACAACTTCATATTTGTGCACTCTATTCTCACCTCTTAACCAAAGCATCCAGAAGACTTTTTGTTTAATGGGTGCTTGCTAGTTCTTTATACCAGTATTCTCTGTATATTTTATATAATTATACAGAGTTTGCGTCGGGGTTAATAGGTACTGCAGCATCCGGCACGATCAACGTAGATACGCCCCTGTTCGTGATCCTTCAACTCATTATGTGCGTCCACCTCTGCCCCCTCAAAGACCACCCCACCCTCCCCAAGCCCTTACACATGGTGGGCGGTGATTGTACTCTGAAAATTCTCTATAAATAGCGAAGCAGTCCTTGCAGCCAAACAAACTTTAAAAATATGTTAAACACACATAATATTAAAAAAAAAAAAAGTCCACTTAAACAAACTTTAACTTCTTGATTTTAGAAGCAATACCTTCTCGATCTTTTGAATAAGATAGTATCATTTGTCTAAAGTCTCCTAGTGAAACCTCGAGGCGGACCTAGAACTCGACGGTCACGAAGACACATGATATTCAATATAAATTTATTACTATTCATAAAAATTAATACGGGGCCTATGCTTATTTGGCTATTTTCTAAAAATATTTGTAAGTATATATGAAGTATTTGTCGGTGCCCGTGATCCTTGATGCAGGTCAACCTGATCATGACACGTTTAAGCCTTCAAGACCATTCACGAGAAGTCAAGCTAAAGAGCTTTATGATGCACATTTGATGGTGAAGAAACGTGTGATGTTTGCGTTTGGCATGTATTATTGTGTAGTTATGGAAGACATTAATTCTTTTTTTATATTGCGTCAATCCTTTAACTCATTATGTGCGTCCGCCTCCGTCCCCTCAAAGACCACCCCACCCAGTGGCGAATCCAGGATTCTAAGGTCGTGGGTGCTCACTTTCTGGCCATATAAAAAAATTGGTTCATGCAAGAATCGATCCCTAACCACTTTATATTTGTGCACTTTATTCTCACCTCTTAACCAAAGCACCCATAAGATTTTTTGTTTAATAGGTGCTTGCTAGTTCTTTATATCAATATTCCCTGTATTTTCAATATAATTATACAGAGTTTGCATCGGAATTATTGGGTGCTTCAGCACCCGATACGTAAAACGTGGATCCGCCACTGACCCCACCCCACCCCTCCCCAAGCCCTTACACATGCTGGGCGGTGATTGTACTCTGAAAATTCTCTATAAATAGCGAAGCAGTCCTTGCAGCAAAGTGTACACTACTTCACAATTCCTCAGCAAAACTTGCTCATAAAAAGCAAGAAAAATATCAAACACTTGTCATAAACCAAAACCAAAAACACCCAAGAAACCAATCTTCATTTTTGTTATCCACAAAGTTTACTATGGTTGTCTTGTCAATACCAGCAGTTGAACAATATTCCATAGTCAAGAACTGTAAACCAATCTCTTCATTTTTCCCTAGTAATATTCCAATAATAGACCTCTCAAAACCAGATAGCAAGAATCTTCTTGTTAAAGCATGTGAAGAATTTGGATTCTTTAAAGTTGTAAACCATGATGTTCCTATGGAATTTATTAGTAAACTTGAATCAGAAGCCATTAAATTCTTCTCATCTCCTCTTAATCAGAAAGAAAAAGCAGGTCCTGCTGATCCTTTTGGCTATGGCAATAGGAAGATTGGAACCAATGGTGATATTGGTTGGGTTGAATACATTCTCTTGTCAACCAATTCTGAGTTCAATTACCAAAAATTTGCATCCATTTTGGGTTTAGACCCAGAAAATATTCGGTAAGACATTGGAAAAATTTCTGCTTTAGACATTTACTAGTCCCCATTCGTTATCCCGATCATGATTTTCCTACCCCCAGAGGGAAAGATACTTCCCTTTTGGGTCGGTTGTGGGTATAAGCAGCTCACTAGTCCGACTAATTTAAAGTTGTGTTGAGTAAGGTGAATAAGGGGTAAAGTGCTTCTTATTAGAGGATTTTTCACGCTCACGGTTTGAATCCGAAACTTCTAACCTGAGGGATTCCAACTACCTCACCACGTTTTTCGATAATTCTGTTATTTTTTCTGGCTTTAGGTATCTGGAAATGTACTGATCCGACTAATAAAAATTTGTACGGAGTAGGGCCCACTAAGGATTACGCCTCATTGCCGGGAATTTTTTTATTCAGGACTCAAACTCGAAACTCTAGTTAGGGTGAAAAATTATAACCATCTCACTACATTACTCGACAAAATAAGATATTATGGTCTATGTGAATTGCTATGCTGCTTAAATTGATTATTTATTTATTTATTTATTTATTTATTTATTTTATAATTACAGTGCTGCTGTTAATGATTATGTATCAGCAATGAAGAAAATGGCTTGTGAGATTCTTGAAATGTTAGCAGAAGGATTGAAGATTTATCCAAAGAATGTATTTAGTAAACTTCTAATGGATGAACAGAGTGACTCTGTTTTTAGGATCAATCACTACCCTCCATGTCCTGAAGTTCAAGAATTCAATGGCAGAAATTTGATTGGATTTGGTGCACACACTGACCCACAAATCATTTCTTTATTAAGATCAAACAACACTTCTGGACTTCAAATTTCACTTGAAGATGGACATTGGATTTCTGTACCACCTGATCAAAATTCTTTCTTCATCAATGTTGGTGATTCATTGCAGGTATCGCCCTCTATTTCTTGATGACATCTGTTTTTTGGTTTTCACTCGGTGTTCGGTATCTGTATTGGAACTCGATTAAATTTGAATTCGCGTCGAGAAGCCTAATTAGGGTTAAAGTGTTCCTCAACAAAAGCAACTCTATACAAACTTTATTTCTTGGTGACATCTGTTTTTGGTTTTTTCAGCCGGTGCTCGGTATTCGCATTGAAACCTGACTAAATCTGAATTCGCGTCCAAAAGTCCTATTGGGGGCAAAGTGTTTCTTAACGCAACTCCTACTTAGGATTTAAACCCGAGATCTCTAACTAAAAATGAAAGAATTATTATCACTCTATCGTAACTTTTTTTGGTATTTTTAGGTGACATCAAACAAATAAAAGGTCCATGTTTTTCTCCAAAAGGTTAGTTTTTATCGAGTGGAAGCTTCTACTTTCTTGTTTTGCTTTTACTTTTCACTCATTTGCCAAGTACTTGAGGTGAAGAATTAGCTTGCTGACATGATTTATCCTAGGGTTAATTGTGTCTTTTCTTCTAGCTTTTCTTTGTACTTTCACATTATTCCTCCTAGGAGTTGGATATTATTTATATGGACTTATAATAAAATAAAAACAAAAATAATGAGCTTTGAGCATAGATGAATGTGGTAAATTAAGTTACTTTGTATGTCATTTAACCGTATTTGTATTTTTTTCTGTTTAATCATTCGACATTTAGTACCTACTGATTTGACTAATCCACATTCTTCGTTACCGACGTTCGAATCAGAACTTTTAGTTAATGGTAGAGAATCTCATCCATTTCACCGTACATATAAGGAATTGTATTACTATACATTAGTACTATTTTACTAGAGAGAGATAATAAAAAGGTTGAATGTTTCCCGTAATCATTGTGTGTGCTTTCTATTTTTCTTGATCCGTAATCCAGTTCAAAGTGTGTTACACCTAAGTGTCGGAAGTAGGTGTGCGTGTTGTAGGCTGAAATTGGCTGCGAGCTAACTGCCGAACAGTGATGACGAGGAAAAAAAAATCACCCCCGTCTCAACTTGCACTTTTGCTAATGGTGGTGAATTTTGCAGGTGATGACCAATGGAAGGTTTAAGAGTGTAAAGCATAGGGTTTTGGCCAATAGCTTGAAATCAAGGCTTTCAATGATTTATTTTGGAGGACCACCATTGAGTGAAAAGATAGCCCCTTTGGCTTCACTAATGAAAGGAGATCAAGACAGCTTGTACAAAGAATTTACATGGTTTGAGTACAAAAAATCAGCATACAATTCTAGACTAGCTGATAATAGGTTGGTCCTATTTGAGAAAGTAGTATAGCCTCATTATGATTTTTTTATTTATTTAAATTTTTTTTTTTTTTTTTTGAAGTCCCACCTTGTTACTTGTTAGGAAGTATATGGGTTGTCAAGATGCTCAAATATAGGTTTAAAGATAGATCATTGGATTTCCTATAGATAGCATACTGTATTTTATTTCTCTTTGTTAATAATACAAGTTCAAAGTCATGATCATTATCAATGTCATTTATCCTTTGAACTGTCAATTGTTTTTTTGTTTTTCATTCGATGTTCGGTCCTTCATTAGTGTCTGACTATATTCGGATTCGCGCTGTATAGGGTCATATTCGGAGAAAACCGCTTCCTATCAAAGCTTTTTTTCATATCCAAAGCTCGAACCCGAAACATCTGATTAAGGGAAGAGCAGCCCCATCTGATACACCACATCCTTTGGTGGTGCCAATTGTTTTCATGAAAACTCAAATATAGATAGCATACTGTATTTTATTTCTCTTTGTTATCCTATCTTTTTTTGTTCTCCTTATACTTTTTGTAACCTCATGTCTTGTTAATAATACAAGTTCAAAGTCATGATCATTATCAATGTCATTTATTCTTTGAACTGTTAATTGTTTTTTTGTTTTTCATTCGGTGTTCGGTCCCTCGCTGGTGTCCGATTATATTTAGATTCGCGCTATGTAGGATCATATTCGAGGGAAATCGCTTCCTACCAAAGACCTTTTTCATACTCAAAGCTCGAACACGAAACATCTGATTAAGGGAAGAGCAGCCCTACCTGCTGCACCACATCAATAACAGTCAAAAACGTATAGACCCAATGTCACATTCAGTAAAAATTTATGATACGTGTATAGGATGTACTCAATGTGTCTGAGCCAGTCTCACCGATGTATTAGAAATGATACCTTGGGACGGTTGTAATGCTAAACAAATTGCTTCTGCTCTACGAACAAAGGACTATGTTGGTTGTAAGAGATGTGAATCCGCCTGTCCAACAGATTTCTTGAGTTCCGAATTTATTTATGGCATGAAACAACTCGCAGTATGAATCTAGCTTATTGATATATTCGAGAAAACTCTACTTGAATCTATTTAATTTTTTTTACCGACAAACTCGTCCTCGAAATTATTCATCCTTTAGTGGTGCCAATTGCTTTCATGAAAACTCAAATATGGTCAGTCGTGGTAAGTGAGACTTTTGGCTTCAACAAAAAGAGAAAATAAGTGAACTGTTATATTCGGATACGCGTCGCGTAAAAGTCATGTAACGAAAACACTCCCTACAAAAACTACTGTAGTTTTGTGAGCATGGCCACGTTAATGAAAATTTAAGTTTCAATCATATGTAAATTTCTGACTAACTAGGATAGAATTTAGACCCTACTGTTTCCAACTCTATTGCTATGCATTCTTAAATCTTGAAAAAAAATGGATTTATAGGGCCTTATTTTGATTTTCTTCATCCATTTTTCTTCTATTTCTTCATCGATGCCAATACTCGACTCTTTTGATAAGATAGACGAAAGTATCTTCATTTACTGGAGAATATTTAATGAAGTAATAATATGGAGTGATAAATGGAACTTGGGCTTAATTCAACCCCAAAAGCTAGCTTACGAGATGAGGATTGTCAAGACCATATAAGGAAACCAAAGACCTCAAATCCCACCGATGTGGGACAACTCAACACACCCCCTCACGCCCAGGCCTGCACTCTGGAGAGTGGACAACATAAATGGGGGCCCAACATCGGTAACAATAATTGGGATGAGTCTGGCTCTGATACCATGATAAATGGACCTTGGGCCTAACTCAACCCCAAAGCTAACTTTTGGGGTTGAGTTAGGCCCAAAGTCCATTTATCATGAAGAAATAACACTATATAGCCGCTGCTTCAAATAATAGCTATAAAACTTTATATTTTATATATATACAAATTTTATACACTTTTACAGCTACCATATCTAAATAGTTCCAGCCGTAGGCTAAATGTGGTATTTGCTCTTATATTGAGACTTGTTTAGTGCTCTTGGTTGGTTCCAACGACATGCTAATTAGTATATAGGAGTATATATTAGATTTTTTATGCTTATACCAAAATTTGTTTGTTTAGTAAAAAGATTGACGAAGCAGTGTCCCTTTGACACAGTATTACATTTAATATTACATTTAATAGAAAAAATGGAAGTACTAAAATTTGAGTAATTTTCATGGGTGATTATTTAATTTTGTGTATATTATTTAAAAGTCACTTTTTTATTACACAAAAATCATTTTTATGCTTTAGTTATCACCAGATTTTACAAATCTTTCACCTGAAAATTCTATTATGGCCTTGACATTATAAATCCTCTCATTTATGTAACACCTTCTTTATTATATGCTATATAATATACTTTTACCCAAGTATTTTATTTATAATTAAAATAACTTAATATTATTTTATTTATTATTTTATAATATATTCGTAGAATTAGTTTTTTCTTAACATTAATTTTGATAACATTACTGTGAACAAATCTCAAGTCCACGTTCTTAACCATTAGTCAAATATTTTTAATGAAAATTATAAAATCAAAGCTCACCGATGTTACCCTCCTCCTGCTCCTGCCTTCGTTGTTTAGTGGTAACAAGTTTCGTGCATAAGTCGCTTTAGACATAAGGGTAATGAGCAGGGCGGATGTAGCTCTATAACACCCGGTTCAATTGAACCCAAAACTTTCAATGCGGCGCACAAATTTATATACAAAAAATTACTATAATCGCAATAAATTAGAGATATGAACTCATAAGTTTAGAATATAATGAGTTCAATACTAAGAACCTTAAAGATTGAACCCATAGAATTTAAATCCTAGATCGCCTCTGGCGAGGAGCAAGTATCCCCTTGTATAGGGTTGAAAAAACTATCTGACTAATAAGAGGAAAGGGGCAAGCCAAAACTAACTTCTAACAAATTGCTGGCTTTTCATCAATCATTGCTTCACAGCGCGCTAACCTTTACCCAACCTAATAAAGAGACTGCTAGTTGTAGACGCATTATACTAGCGAATAGGAAAAGTGAATTGAGATCACACAATTCCACCCCTAGGTGGATTGCACCATTGGGATTTTGAAAGGCATGAAAATCTTGAGACAAATCTATGACGTAAAGCCCTACAACAACGGGGTCGTTTAGTTGGGAAACAAGTTATCCCATGAATAATAATTCGGGGATTAGTTATCTCACTCTTCCATATAGATAAAAAAAATATTACAATCCCCGAATTAGTTATACCATAATTTTATCTCAATCAAACGTGGAATAAACTCATCTCAAATTTAATCCCGAAATTTATTATCTCTTATCCCTCGTACCAAACGAGTTTGAACCACGAATAATGAATCTTACCCAAGAACAATCCAAGAAGGAAAGAGACATGCAAAATTTGGTATGAGGCAAATTTAGGTGCTGGATTTGTCTTCTGCTGTTTCCTCAAACTTAGCATATGTTGGGGTGTTAGGAAGCAGGTTTTGATAAGTGGCCAACCTTTAGATACATAAAATTGCAAAAAAGACAACCTTCTATCTCTTTAAGCCAGAAATACTTCTCTAATTTTAGCCACATTGCCAGAAAGGTAAGAGTTCTCCATTCTTAGTTTTATGTCAAATTGACCTCCAGCTGCCCCTGTTAACCTGCAGTCCTGCTAATGTTTCTCTTCAAACAGAGACATCTTACAGCTGTTTGGATAGGTGTACTCGTCGTATTGTATTGTTATCCCAAAATAATGTTTGTTTTGATTATTTCATTAAAATTGATTGTATTGTATTGTTAAATTCATTGTTTCAAAACTATAAAAAGTCTTATTTCTTGAAACAACCGATTTGGTGTGGTGGGATTGTTTCCTATTTTTCTTTTCGATTATGCCCTAACTTATTACTCAATAATTCTTAATCTTTACCTTTTTTTAATTTTATTTTAACTCTAAATCTCCCACCTATAACCTACTTTGTCTTCGTCCCTTTTTTTTTCAGAACTTTTGCCGCTTCCAACTCCAACGTAAAATTGCTAATTTTGTATGAATTTAATTGCTTAATCTATTTATAAATCATAATTGTTTTTAAATTAATAGAAAAGAGTTTTCTTAAATTATATTTATGCGTAATTCTTGATAAATTTAATATTTATTCAATTGAGGGTATTTTAGTAAACTTATCCATTACAGTACAATACGATACTGATAAATGGACTTTTGGGCCTAGCTCAACCCCAAAAGCCAGCTTATGAGATGAGGATTGCCCAAGACCATATAAGGAGACCAAAGACCTCAAATCCCACCGATGTGGAACAACTCAACACACCCCCTCACGCTCAGGCCTGCACTCTGGAGCGTGGACAACATAAATGAGGGTCCAACATCGGTAACAATAATTGGGATGGGCCTGGCTCTGATACCATGATAAATGGACCTTGGGCCTAACTCAACTCCAAAAGCAAGCTTATGAGATGAGGATTGCCCAAGACCATATAAGGAGACCAAAGACTTCAAATCCCATCGATGTGGGACAACTCAACAGATACAGTCAAACCAAACAATAAAATATTATTTAACAACAACAAACAATACAATCTATCCAAACGTTGTATTTATAAAATGGTACAACACAGTACATTATAAAACGATGAGTAACAACCATCCAAACAAGTTGTTAAACCCTAAGCCATTTGGTTCAAGGAAGTAGGTGGGTTATCCCGATATAAATTTTGGGACTAAAATTTATTTTATATTTAATTATTATTTAAAACCAAATATTTATACCAAAATCTTGATATAACTTTCCCTTATAGAAAGATGGGATAAGTTATTCAGGTTACAATCCTGAGTTTAATCTCAGGAATACAAGCTCAATAAGCTTAAGATATCAATCATTTTGAATCAGAAGAAGCTTTCCTAAACCTGAAGCCTTCTCAAGTAAAGTTGTTTAATGGGTTAATTTCACGGGGTTGATTACTCAAATGATCACTCAACTATAATAACTATGCGTATTGCACTCAGAAGATAACTCAACTAAATTTCTCAAATTTTTAATTGTCAAATACCTATTTTACTCTCTAAATTATTAAATTTTGTCTATTTTTACTTTTTAATATTATGCTTTTTTTTTCTTTTTTAAATTTATATTTTGAACTTACCTAAACAATAAATAAATTTTATTTGCAAAGTAAAAAAATAAATAGTATTTAATCATATATAATGTTGGAATAATAAAATGTTGAGCATAGTAAAAAATTTAATTAGAATAATTTATTCGTAATAATAATTTTAATATTAACAACAAAAACTAAAATTTATTTACACAATTAAGAACGAAAGAAAATAAAAAAGTATAATTACATATCCCATGCACGTAATATAAAAATACTTATTTAAAATAGAGGTATATTTTATCAAATATATTATATATATTCTTGAAAATTATGCTCAATTAATTTATTATTCCGATGTTATATATGCTACGAAACTAATTTTTCATTTTATATTTTATAATTTCTTTTTGTTATAGATAAGTCTGTAATGTAGATTAAAAAGAGAAAACAATTATAATATTAAAAATTAAAATAGAAAGAAGATAAAAGTTGATAATTTAGAGGGTAAAATAGGTATTTGATAATCAAAAGTTTAAGAAATTTAGTTGAGTGACCTTCTGAATGTTATAGTTATAGTTAAGTAACTTCTCAGTTACAAACGAAAGAAAAATAACTTTATTAGATAATTTTAGATAGTTGAGGACCGTTTAAGTAATAAACTCTTCACGGATAATCATATAATTAGAACTAAATGTTGTAATTAAAAAGTACATCCATTAAAACATAATAATAACTACAAGGTATATTATATTACCCCCTATTAAATATTTTTTGAGAATTGAGCAGGTTCTAGAATTTTAATATGAATCTACTTAGTTCAGGTTAAATAAAAATTAAATAATGTATGCGACAAAAAAAAAAATCTTATTTTTGAATATGTTTGCATGTTTCAAATACATATATCAATATTTTTGAAAATCAGCATTTAAAACTTTTACTAATAAGTTTTACACGATGTAAATTCAGATTGACAGCGTCCTAATATAATACCAAACATGGGATAGAAAACCCAAAAAAGAATATATATATATATA
>MCJB01039067.1:125191-141828 GCA_002018475.1 Nicotiana obtusifolia | reverse complement strand
TATATATATATATATATATATAGCAACATTAAAATTATTGAACTTAGAATTGTAGGGCTTTACCCTAGATAAGGGAGCCCTTCCAAAAATTCTCAACGGCCAGGGGCGAACCCCTGGCCGAAGAGGGGGTTTGGAAATAGTTTTCAACCAGCAATAGACGCGCCTCAGTTAGAACCTCACTAGCTGCGTCATTGCCCCAAGCGCAAAGATGTTTGCTATCGGCTCGAAACCTTGACTTATATAGGCCTTGCTTCTTCTACTTCCTTTTACAATGTCGATATGGGACGAAGCTGGTAACCTCTCTCTCACATTCAGCAGTTTTTAAATCAAAATCATTTGCTTAAATGGAGATCTACTATTAGTATTTGATAATCACACTGCTTTTAGTTTAAAGGGATCTTTACAAAAATAGTTGCACAGATTCTTTATTTACTTTTTCTAGTCGAAATTCATAAATTATGCATTGATTTTACATAATTATACATATATTATACATGAATTATACATATATCCGTTTTTCTGATACCTATGCCATCAGTATTATATTTTCGTGAAATTCAAATGCAACGTCTTCAAGGATTTTGATAACATTGCACCAATCCTTATAGTATTTTTATTATGGTTCAAGCCTAGAAGATATTGAATTAAATGTTTCAATGATTCCTACACAGCAAAGATATTCATGTTTCATAGCCAGTGAAGATCATTAATGGAAAAGTCCAGGCGC
The DNA here is from genome assembly GCA_002018475.1 of Nicotiana obtusifolia. NCBI lineage: Eukaryota > Viridiplantae > Streptophyta > Magnoliopsida > Solanales > Solanaceae > Nicotiana > Nicotiana obtusifolia. Next base: position 141,101 of record MCJB01039067.1, on the reverse strand, counting down.
AAGCAGAGGCATCATTCTGGTGAAAATTTCCCGTGTTCATTTTATCAATGGAAGAAGAATATAGTGAGGAACAAAGAATCCTCTTTCAGCAAAATAGGTACATCCCGAAAGAAATATGACCAAAAGATTAGGCAAGCTGGAATTATACCAATACCCATCCTCACTGGGAAAGAGTCCGAAAACAGCAAAAGAATATCAGACACCATATGAAGTCATCCGAGCCAGACTATTTTTAATGTAAGCAGTTGGGTTGACGATTTAGGTTAATTTTTCTAGTATTAAATCGCATAACGGGTCAATTGAATGCGGGGGTTAGAGAGTTAGAGCCTGTGAACTCGGCAGGTCTTTATTTCCTTTTTTCTGATCGAAAGATCTTTACAACCTAGGCATTCAAAAGGAAGGTTATTACATAAAAAAAAATTACATAAGTGATTAGAGCGATGCCCCCGCTTTGGAAAGAGTTGACTTCTTTCTCTGCAGGATAGCCACTGACTCTTCCAATTAATTAACTGTAGTAAAGGCCGGACATTACCATTAATACTCTAGCAAAAGCAAGGACAAGAGTCATGTCCAACAATACTAAAGAGTTGGTGTTGGCAAGGTAAAATAGAAGATGGAAATTACAAAACCATATACTTTTCGCCTTCCCTTGTTGACTTCCAGACTTCCAAGAGGGGTTGCGCAGCATCGCCTAATGCATTGCAGCGCGGGGAACTTCTGGCCTAACTGGTGTCTTTGAAGGACTCACCCTGCAACATTTGCAAAGTCGTAAAGTTATAAGTCAAGTACTTAGATATATTGGATTACTTTAGATATACATTCGATTCAATAGACACTCCTACATGATAAGCTAAAGAGCTCTATGATTACAAAATATTCTTGGGGCTCCAACATGCTTCAAACTCCAGCAATAATCTTTCTAAAATACCTAGCTTGTTGATTTCTTTTACATAAGATCCCTTCACATTGTACTAATTATTGGAATAGAGATAGAGATTTAGTCGCATAGTCTACTCATATCTTTTTAAAATTAAACTATTTACATGTTAGATTACAACTTAGGGGAGCTATCAATTAATAGTACCTTTTTCGACTCATATGATTGTTTTTAACCAACTGCGACCTAACCATAACCTCAAAAGCCAGTGACTGCCATATTATCAATACGAGTACAAACAGGGGACCAACAACTAGTAACATCCCCACATTTCAGCCAGTACCAAAAATTATACCTGTCTGATTTAGACTCTAGCATCAAGCATGCAGTGCGACCTTTTAAACGTAAGCATTACATGTAGTTTTTATTTCAGACGACAGAGAGGTGGAAAGCAACAGACTGAAAGAATGATAATTCTTGCAGATTGAGGGTAAGCAATTAAATGCATAACTGTGGTACCTTCTAGAAAACAACTACCAATAGTAGAAAGATGCAATAAGAAAAGAAAAAATGCATTTTTGATGGAAAATGTTAGCATGGACCAGCTGAAGCAACTTCTGAATAAGCTTACCTGATAGGTTGGGAGCCCAATGTCTCACCACAAAGATCCAATGCCAAAATTGCACTCTCGGCCTGCACATTTTTCAAGTATAAGTTTGTCTGCGGACATTGCTCCACAATTAAAGAGATTGCTTTAGTAAAATTACAGTCCAGACTCATTTCCAGTTTATTCTTCTCCACTTCTATCTCAGTATACTAACAGAACAGTTGAAAATAATGAGGTTTGTATTTTGCTTTTTTGGAAAATTGATGGTGTATTTTATTTTATTTTTTTGTTTCCAAAAAACATATTGTTCCTCACACCAAACTTTCTCAAATACCAAAAACAAAAAAGTATTTGGTAAAATCTCTCTCAAACCAAACAGCAAAGAGCATCCTCCCCCCAATAGTGTCCACTGAGTTGTTGAAAATTTTGGTTTAGAAGATCGGTAACCGAAACCTATTGGAAACATATATGGTTCAGTTAGATTTTTTGTAATTAAGGTTCTTGTTATTTCGCTATAAAACTCCTCAAAATTTGACAAGTGAAACAGACAATGGTCTACTATTAGCTTTTGCAAAATATTCTCAAACCCATTTCTCCTTTCATCCCTCTCTGAATCCCTTCATCCCTTTCTTTCCCCAAGTTCACAACTTCATAGTCTATTGCGGCTGAGGACAAAGGATTGGAGGAAGGTTAATGGTGGTGATGGCGATGGGATATTCACATACTCTTATCTCTGCTCTCTTGAGATTGCCTTTCACTAAAAATATGGAGAAGGTCCAATGATTTTGGATATGGCAGGAGGAATATAGGTTTGGTCAGAGGCGGAGCCAATATTTGAGGATTATGGGTTCTGAACTTACCACCGAATGCATAGCTCGTCTTAGTTACTGGGTTCACAATTAAATATTTACACAAATTAACGGATTTCCAAATACAAATATAGGGTCTAAGCAACAACTAGCGGAATTGTTACCCGTACCGGTACTCTACCTTCGCCCCTAGGTTTGGTTTGAACCGATAGGTAAGGAAGGATAAGGTTGGTATAGAGGGGACAAGATAAAAATAGGAACATTTTGGTTTTCGATATAACCAAACTTTTTTATTATACCAAAAACTAAATGGAATAACAGAAATTTCAAAAAATCAAAATCGTAGCCGAACTAAAAACCGGACTTTCGTTTGGTCGGGTTTTCAGCTTCAACAGAAAATACAGCCACCCCTACAGTATACTCTCGCAGCATTAGAAAAACACAAACTACCTATTTCTCTCTAAGCAGGTCACAAATGGGTATATTACCGCAAAAGGCAAATGTGCAGGTAGGAATGGGTCATTGATGCTTAATGCTAGCATATACGTCATACACAAGAACGTACCATGACAAATTCAACAAAAGCTATACGGGTTGAGTGCACTTGATCCCCCAGAAGCCTCAAACGAGAAACCTGCAAAGGAAGAATATCATTCAATCTCACCTCTTAAGTCAAGATTCCCTATCATACCGTGAGCTTTTGAACATCATACTAACCTCACCACATCTTGTTTCAAAAAAGATTTTGACATCAGCTTGAGAAACCTGTCGAGCATATAGTATATCAATTCTACAATAAGAAAAAAATAATCCAACCAGCAACTAAGGTATGAGGCTGTGAGCCAAACAATAAACGACTAGTTTGTGCACAAGCTCCAAGAATATCCAATAGAAAGATGCAGTCAGGAAAAACATGATTATTTCAGAAGATTCGAAACATGAAACACTGTACCATCTTATCGATATTTGTGCAATAGACTGTCCTCGCGCACATCTCGCGCTCATCCTTTGACTGTACATAAAACAACACAATCGACAAGAAAGAAATTAGTTGACCTAGATTCCACAAGGCTGATAGAACCATAAACAAATTATTTTGGTAATATTTTCGACGTACTAGCACAGTGAAATGACAAAGATTTGCTTACCCTTGGAAGGAATGTAGGATTTACAGGTAGTATAGCAGTTTTTGATGGTAGGACCTTGAGTGGGGAGAAACCTAATATTGCCCCACAAAGACTAAGCGCAGCTCTTGCAGAATCTGTTCGGAGATGATTCCATATGACATTGTTAGTTTCGAATGTTCAGCAATCTTAAGAACTTCAAGTCAAAATATACTACTTACATTCATCAGCGAACTCCACAAAAGCAAAGCGAAGGCGGGAGTGGGGATCACCGCAAACTCGACAGTCAACGACCTGCTAACAAGCACAGCCAAGATGAAAACAAATACTGTTACACTCTTTCATAGAGTAACACATCAAGTTTTCTCTGAAAATAGTTAATGAAGTCAGTCTACTTCTGGAAACATTCTAATTAAGTCATCACACACGGCACAGAACTTAGCAGATTAAGATGACAACAGGAACATAAAAATTAAACATCATGATCATTTCATGCAACCTTTACCCACACTTTGCAGCCCAACACAAACATATTAAATATATGCCCTTCCACACCTATCAAACTTCTGACAGATTTTCAGCCCAAATTGTGAAGTGTTGAAATAAGTGCAGGGAAATGTCAACTCTCAGTAAAGGCACCTTGAAAGGATGAAGCATGACGTTTAGAGCCAACTAGGTGAAACATTTTTAAGGAAAAATGCTATGCCCACTAGAAACCAAGTATCATACACAGGGGCGGAGCTAGCCTTCGACTTGCGGATTCGGCACAACCCCGTAGCTTTATCTCAGACCCTGTATTTGTATTATAAAATTCACATAATATGTATAAATAACTCATCCAAAACCCAAAAAGCTATCTTTTCTAGAATCTAGAACCCGTAAACTAAAAATCTTAGCTCCGCTTCTGATTATACAGGTCCCACACCATAGACCAAGCTACCGACAGACTCTTGCATCTGCTTATGGAAGTTAGGAGACAACAAGAACCTACAAGCAGAGTTTCCTCTATCGTAACAATAGGGGGCTTATTTGAAAGGTCTAAGTCTTGGCATATATAAATCCATGTACCAAACACTGATAAGCATGAGGATTGAGGGCAAGTTCCCCGTGTAAAATGCATCTTCACAAAAGTGAAGTGACGCATACTTCTTATTTGCGTGCAAGTTGCCAGCCTCTCCGTCCCAATTTATATGGTGGTATTTGCTTCTGCATGGAGTTTAAGAAAGAAAGAAGACATTTGAAACTTGTGGTCTAAAACAAACCACAGATATTTGTGAGACTGTAAATCAATTCATTAAGGGAAAAATAGGAATTCTAAGTATAAATTATTTCTAAATAAAGAAAGATGACATTCTACTTGAGAGCGACTAAAAAGGAAAGTGTACCACATAAACTAGGGCGGAGGGGGTATTTGCTAAATGGAAACTGTATATTTGCTGGAGATTGTGGGACATATTTTTTTTGGTGAAATACAAAAATACTTAAAACTAATGAGGGGGTGGGAGCAGTTAGAGTAGTTATTTACGACAGTCATGTATGTAGTCCAAGCTAGCACGAACTAGTGCATCTTTATACCAAATGAACGGAAAAGGAAGGGAATTACTTGTTTCTTGGTTTCTTAAGTTATTAAAAGAAGCATGCACACAAGAACTCAAATATCTAAAATGATGATTCAGACCAATGTTCAGAAGGGCATAGTGACTTACTTGTCCATAGGCACTAAATAGCGCAGCAAGCTGCTCCTCCGTGACCTATATTTGATAAGGTACAAGGCAAACATAAATTTTAATACAAAAAATCATACAAAATTCAATAGCCATCTATCCTTACATACATTAATATCAATGTCAGAAACATAGACTGTTCGCCTAATGCTATCTTCTCTTTGAGCTCTAAAAGATCTACTGTTCATTCTTCTTCTGCCCTGGTTAAAGTTGTTCCCCCTCTGTGAAAAAAGAAAGTGAAAGACAAGATCACATATTAAGTTACACGAAGCTGTAGTAAGTTGAAAAAAGTCAAGGAGGTATAATATATAACCGATTCTCCACTAGTAGCACCGTCGCCACTGGGCTATAATGCACTTTCTCATTTAAGAGGTAAAGAAAATAAAAATGATCACTAAACGACCAACATAATGAAATGCAACAACTAGCACACGCACGCTACGTTGCTTGAACTCTCCAAAAGTGCCGCCACACCCGTGTCGGATCCTCCAAAAAGGCAGTAAATTTGGAGGATCTAACACGCACCCTACAACATTTTTGAAGAGTCTGAGTAACATAGCGCGCACGTGCACGTTCAGATTGAAATGACAAATTCCACGTCGTTCAATGCAATGATCTGGCGGTACTCATCCATTTAAACCAGCTAAGCACCAGCAACTAAACTGACAAACCAAAGTAATTGAATCTCGTTCAATTAACTTAATATCAATTTTCTTTTTTTAACAAATGGAATGTCCAAAATGACCTATTAATAGACCAACAATCATCAATTCATTCTTAACAGTTTTAAACCTTTACACGTTCCATGTTTCCCTTATAGTTGTGAAACCCTGGTTCCTACATTCTGTTCAATTAGCAGCCCTTGATAAATGAAAAAAATGCCAAAAAGCATAAGGATCATCGCAACAACTTAATCTGGAAACTGATTATTTAACGCTCACAGAATCAATTGTTCCCCAAAATACTAAAAAAAAAAAAAAAAAAAAAAAAAGCTTACCAAGCAAATGCGGAGATGTCTCAAACAAGCATAAAAATAACAGTTAAGCTAAATCTCCTTCAATTCCAACTATTACGCCCACACATTAATGTGTACACACAGAGATAAATCTTAAAGATAAAATCTTTACAAGAAACCTATGTTGTGCAGACTCTCCAAATATGATGTTGCACCCATATCGGATCCTCCAAAAATGCACTACTTTTAAAGACATTTTCAGAGAATCCGCGCAATATAGCTAGAAACCACAGATTATGACAAAAATCGACATGGATCAAAAAAAGAAGTTAAAACAGACTAAACCAGTATGGCAATTCCAATTTTGCAAAGTGAAATGCTCCAACTAATAATTGCTCAGTCATGAAAAGGAGTTTAAAAGTCAAAACAGACCAAAACAATAAAATTAACCAATGAAAAATAACAAGAATTAGAATTGAAGATGTACCCTTTGGTTATTTCTGAAACTATCACCTCCCAGAGACTTGTGAGCTGTAACAAAATTATTGACAAACATCTGATCACGATTATTATATGAAGAAGGAACAAATTCCTTAGCCTGTGGATTCAACTTGAGTTTATTCAACATATGAACAATATTCTGCATTTCATATTCTGATTTTGAATTTGTGATTAAATCAGAGTCCTTAATCACTGCTATCTCATCAGACCCTTGTGTACCAGTAGCCATTGAAACAAACCCCCAAAAAAAAAGCTCAAAACTTTAACAAGAAAAACAAACAAAAATTAAGAATTCTTGATTTTTCTGCAAAAATCTAATCTTTATATGATTCAATATAGGGAATTTGTTATTTTAGAGCAAAATGCGTGTTATTGAAACAGACCCATTTGGGGAAAATAAATGTGAGAAATACAGTAGAAGAAAAGTTGGGTGATGAGTGAGAAAGTGAAGAGGAGAATAAGCTTAAAAGAGGTTTTGGTGGCGTGGTTTATTAGAAAAACAACAAGTGGCTTTGGGCTTTGGCCTTTTGCGACTCTTACTTTGTTTTGTTTTCGTTTTCGAAAAAGAGGAGAGCAGTGCGTGCGTTTATAGTCGCGTATTGTGTTACGCATACCGAGGTATATTGTAGGGAACTTTTTGTTTGTCTATTATATATTCTATTGTATCGTATTGTTACTTTAAGTACAATATTTATTTTGATTGTTATTTAAATTTTATTATATTGTATTATTAAATTTGTTGTTATGTAATGATGAAAAGTGTCACTTTGTTTGGTGTGGTCGCATCGTTATCTTATTTTTTGTCTCATCTCGTCCTTTCTTATTATTAAATAATCTTATTTTATCTTTTATCCTATCTTTTTATATAATAATTCTACCTCGTCACTTACTTTTTCTTCATAATACTGTAAGTTTATTTTTCAAATTGTTGGTGCAGCAGTTCTGATCAGAGTTGTCTCGCGCCCCCAGGTATTCTCTACCTACCCACCTGTGTCGGTGTCGGGTACAGGTACCCTCTTGCTCAAAGTCGTTCGAGCTTTTCCTGGGAGTATGGCATGGGTTACTTCAGCGCCCTAGCGCCTGGTATTCGAACATGCATTTTCAAAAGAAGTTTTGCTATATGATGAAATATGAAAGAAATAATGTACAATGGAGGCATCTTAGGCCACTTATCAGAAATATGGAGTATCAGTTTACCATTACAGGGAATAAATATCTTAAGATCATCAAAATATGTATGTAAACTCATTACACAGAACTGAGTGTTCCAGTGAAAGATAAGTAAGCTGTTGAAAACATGTGGAACTAATACTTTGCCTTGGCGAAACAATTTGACACCTAAGGGTTTATTTTTTATAACCTTGGCGCGGGAAGAGCAGCTCGTGGAGCATCCCAATCAGCCACAATGTGGTTACGAGTGATTTCGTTCAGTGAACGACAGCCACTTAATGCCATAGTTAGCTCAAACTCGTCGCGCATCATCTGCAATACTTTTCTGATACCAGCCTCTCCTTCAGCAGCCAAGGAGAAAACAACTGGTCGCCCAATCTGAAGAGGACAAACATGTGAAGTATAAGAAGAAGCTGGGGGAATACTGTGTCATTGGCATCAATCTTAGTATAAAGAAAAGTATATATGCTAGTAATGGAACAATTCTAGTATGTGAACTAGTGTCCTGTCTCCCCTTCTCCAAAACAAGGGCCTAATATATATGGCCCTCTTGCAAGATTGTCACAAGTAGAAGTGTAAGCGTCACAACCCAAGCCCATGACACGTATTGTCTGCTTTGGCCCAACAGACCTCGATTTTTCTCTTGGGCTATGCCATCATCAAACTTATGTTGTACCTTATAAAGCTCTTCACTTTCCTCTCTCATTCCGATGTGGGGTTCGCCTAATGTGACAAGTGCAACCTTTTTTTAAAAGTTTGCCAGCAAAAGCCAGCCAGTCCTGCTTGACCCGCCCTCGTCAGCTCACCCTCCGTTATGGGATAACGGACGTCACATAAAGTTCCAGTGGGCATGTCATTGTTGATGGTACGTCACAATCTTGCACCACTATGGTACAGTTTATTATCATCCCAAAGATAAAGGAGCTTCATACTTTCTTAGAATGGTCCTAAATATGGAAGTTTTAAGTTTAAAAGGACAACTATGCATGGCAGTGATTGATGACCAATAAAAATTTGAAGTTTGTGCCACTCTAGAAGTTATATGTTGTACTTACAAACACCCCCGAGGCACCAAGTGCCAAAGCTTTAAAGACATCTGTTCCACGCCGGACACCTCCATCCAGGAACACGGGGACTCGGCCTTGTGCAGCTTTCACAACCTAAGTATTCACATGAAACCAACGCGTGTAAAGAAGAGTATACAAGCTTTCAAACCAATACAAATTCCAGAGGACAGACAGAGGAACCAAAACAATAAACGGTAAGCTAGAGACAACTTGGATACCTCTTCAAGAGCCATAATAGTGGCGGGTACATAGTCGAGTTGGCGAGCACCATGGTTCGACACAATAATACCAGCTGCTCCAGCCTGAACTGCAATCCTAGCTGCATATCCAAAAAAAAAGTGGTTCACCAATAATGCACGAGTATTGAATCGAATAATAGATGAGAAATTATTAACAGTGTTACGATTTTACCATCCTCAGCAGTAAGTACACCCTTAACTAGGATTGGCAATGAAGTAATTGTCTGGAGCCACTGGACATCCTGTCCATATTCAGAGAGAATTTTTTATATCTGATACTGCAATTGAGTAATATGGTATATGTAGGTTAGATGTTAAGGAAGTTAATATACCTTCCAACTCAACGAGCGATCAATTTGTCCAGCGACATATGAAGCTAATCCAGAGTCATTAGCCTGCAACCAGAAATTTGTTAAGATGACAGATGAAAAGCTTAGAAAATTGCTTACAACAAATGGATTAAAATGAACTCCATTTCCACTCACTTCGTCCATCTTGCCAAGGTCCAATCCTTCAAAGTTTTTCAAAGTCAAAAATGGTGGCAAAGTAAATCTGCACACGGGTGGACAGAGTATTAGCTTATGCAGTTTAGCTCCTCTAGCTGACAAGATAGGTATTACAATTACACAATCGGAATATGCACCTGTTCTTAATATCAGCTTCTCGGCGTCCCAACCTTGGCGTATCAACTGTAAGAGCTATAGCCTTGAAACCTGCCCTTTCAGCTCTTCTCACTAGCTGAGCAACAACATTTCTGTCCTTATAGACCTGAATATTTGGCACATTATACATACGTTTAGGGTAATAATGCGTCTATAACTTGGATATACTTATAACTGCAAGTTCATGCTTACGTAGAGCTGGAAAAAACGGATGCCAGGTCCTGTTGAAGCAACCTCCTCGACACTAGAAGTTGCCCAAGATGACAATGTCTGTGACACAAATTTGTGATCATCAACAAAGTGAATTAACAATACGACAAATTAGAGTAACTTTCTTTTTTTCTTCTTCCACTGAACAAGTTAATTATTGTTCTAATGCTTAATTACTCTCCCTCCTCTGGTATGGTAACAACAGAAGTTCTTTAATAGAAGTAAATACTATAATGAGTCCAATCCATTCAAGTTCATAATCGTTTGTTGTTAGTATAAAATCCTACTTGATAGACCACAACAGACTAACCATAATTGTTCCTGCTGCTGATGCTGCTCTTGCTGTAGCATACTCGCCTACATATAATCAACCAAAAGCATCAGATATAAAAACTTTAGTAGTTCTTTTTTCCAGATTTAGAATCACGTAAGATTAAAGCCTTAAAAAAGATTTTGAATATTATGCTAATGGTATTATCCATGCTCATAAACATAGACAAAATGATTAAACCAAACAGGATCCGCAATTTTTCTCAAGCTGATAGACTTCAGAGCCATTCAAAAATATACAGCATTCTAAATGCAATAACATACATATCAAATGTCTGATTCCTATTTGCAGCAAGTCTTACATGAAACAGCACATTATTTTACTCACTAGACATTCTAAATTCATCGAGCTTATGTATGTTACCATGAAAAACTTCCAAACTTTTGCTCAAAGAACTCAAACCGCAACATTACTTAAGGATTAGATACAATATAAAGAGACTTGTCGGAGGCAAGATATACCTTCAGGATGAGCCATTTTCTGCATGGCTGTGGGTGCCATCATGATAGGCATCGAAATCTTGAAGCCGAGCACTGTTGTGCTTAAGTCAATCTTGCTAACATCAATAAGAATACGGGGCCTAAACCTGCATAAACAGAGAAAGAATAGCTCGTGAATAAACAGATATGTCGATAAAGGACGATAGCCAAAACTCATCCTAAATGATCTCTTGGGGTTAATACGTTGAACGTTATCCACTATATAAGTAAAATCGCAAAACTATTTTGTCACACTAAAGTAACTGAACTTTATCCATTATATCAGTAAAGCCACTAAACTTTACCTACTATAAAATTCAGTTAGTTTGTGATTTAATTATTATGGTGGCAGAGCTAGGATTTTCACTGAGGAGGTCAAAATATAAAGAAGTAAATCCATGAAGAAGCCAAGTTGTGTCAATATGTAGTATATATACATAAGGAAAAATTTATCTAGCTATACAGTGTAATTTTTAGACGAAGGGGTGTCGACACCCCTTGAATACATGTGACTCCGCCACTGATGGTGGGTAAAGTTCACTGACTTTAATGTGACAAAAAATTTCTAACTTATTAACTTTACTATTATAGTGGATAAAGTTCTGAAATTAATTATCATATCTTGTTTAGCCAATTTAGGTCACAGATGGCTAAATGCAGCTTACAAAATTCTTGAAAAGGCATTTCTGTTCTCAGCCAAAGTCCATTGGTCCTCTGCTCCAGATGCATAGTAGTCAAACACCATTTTGGGTAACTTTTGCTTGGCGATTTCTTCGTACTCCATGACATTGGTAATCTCCCCCATCTTGTACTTGTTTTATGCTCCCCTCCCAAGAATCTTGAGGTATCACAGAACATGACATTAATCAGATCCCAAATATGAATTATTTCAAAAAATATAAGCTGTCTTTCAGGTGTCAACTCAACAAACATATTAATCGGCTTTACTGTTCCATAAACTCTTAAAGTCTTATGATGAAAAACACCATTCTAGATTTATTTTAACCAAGAAGATCACCAAGTCAACGGGCGCATAAAAAATAGAAAGTCTAATTAGAAAATAATTGATTATCCAACTAGGATAATATGGTGTTACCATAGATGTAATAATTCACATACGAGTAGGTTATTTCTTTCCATCTGCCTAAGCCTTGGAGGACATAGTTGCATGGTACCTATGAGGTGGCAAGTATCTGGTGGATTTAGCCGAGCCGCGCACCATGACATAATGAGAAACAAATAAGCTTGAAGAAAAAATAACATACCACTTGAATAAGAGAAAACAAGAATAAAGATAAATGATATCTAGTAGGAAATTGGGTTTGTGAGGTACTTTCTATCTATCTTGAACAAAAAGATCAAGGTACTGAACCATAGGTGGATGGATGGAACCTACTTTACTAGTTCAACTAACAATACTTTCGACGCACATCATAAATATATTACATGTGAAAAGCTACTAAATTTCACCAAATATTAAATTCAATCATATGAACTTTAAGAGATTGAACTCGTCAAGTTTAAATGAATTTCTTATCCTTATGCTGAACCAACAAGTTTCAAATATGCATGCCCCACCGAGGAGAACCTTGGAGCAACGGTAAAGTTGTCTCCATGTGACCTATAAGTCAAGAATTCGAGCAGAGAAATCAGCCTCTAATGCTATCATCATGGTAAACGCGGAATGCTTCATGCACCGAGGTGCGCTACGACTGAACAAACAAGTTTCAAACATGCATGCAGTAAATATAACACAGAGCTACAAGCTAGTAAAAGAGCAAACCCAAGATTCTTGAGAAGAGAGAAGAAAGAAATAGTTTGAAAGGTAGTAGAAGCAGACCTTGGACTCCAAAGCAATGGAGAAGAGTGATACTAGTTGAGGGAATAGTTGATAAAAGATGGAGAAAAAACCAAGAATAGACTGAAAAAGTTGATTGGAAGAAACCAATTAAATAAGAATTAGGAAGAAGACAAAGAGAGTGGGCGATAGAAGAAGATAAGAGTTCACAAATTGAGGATGAGTATTTGGATGTGAGCATGTAAAACCACATTTTAAACCACATCCGATTAGAAAATAGATGAGTGGCTCTCTACCACTTGCCTCTTTTTGTGTTTTCAACAGTTTATCATCTCTTCAATAATTTTCCAAAAATGTTGATCTTTAATATAATTAAGACATCTTTGAACTTGCATATTTGTAGTTTATAGTGATACTCTTTGGCTTTTTGTCAAAAAATTCTATGCCACGTAATTTGCACACTAGTAGTAGTAATATTAGTCTTGTACTTGCTAACTCACAGATTTTTATTACTAACTGTTATTTTTTTAGCTTCGTTTTCTTATCGTCTTGTTGTTGTTACTGCTTGTTGTTTTTTATCTGTCCTGAGCCGATGGTCTATCAGAAACAACTCTCTATCTTCTTAAGGTAGAGATAAGGTCCGCATATATATACTACCCTCTTCAAACTTCATTTATATAATTACACTGAGTATGTTGTTGTTGTACTTTTGTGATTATCTAGTAAAAATAGGAGTCTTATAGGAGGATAACAAGTATAGTACTTCATTGTTAAGAAAAAAAGTGGTGTTAACAAGTGAAATGAGGTGAAATGAAAATCATGAAAAATTTAAGTTTGAATTTCGGTGGAGACAAAACATTCTAACTAATTTCTTTTTATTTGTCTAAGCCTTTATTGACATAGTTACCTAATACTACGTCATCATGTATTGATAGAAGGAATAATAGTGCATAAGTTTCGTATTCATCCGAACCCAATAACTCGCTGATTCAAATTTGGTACACATATGTGTTAAAAAGTTCACGACTAAATACGTACAAATAATAAATTTAGAACCTAGTAAATTGAATAGGTGACATAATTACGAACTCGAACCTATAATATTCAAGTTCCGAATGCACCTCTATAAATAATATAGTTGCGAGGCATGAACACCTAAATAAGGGCGGATCCAATACAATGATATATGGTTCAATTGAATCCATAACTTTCAACATAGAGCATGAATTTATATGTAAAAATCTAATAAAATTGTAACAAATAGTAGATATGATCCTATAACTTTAAAAGTACAATGAGTCCAATAATAAAAATCTTAAATAATAAACTCATAATGTTTAAATCTTAAATTCGCCCTCTGCCGCTAACCAGTGACGGAACCACATTCAACCAAGAGGTGTCAATCGACACCCCTTCGTCGAAAAATTATACTGTTTTAGTAGATAACTTTTTTTTGTTTTATGTATATTTACTATACGTTGACTCCTCTTAAATTTTCGTATGTCTAATTTTTATATTTTGATACCCCTTGATGAAAATTCTGGCTCCGCCATTGCCCGTGACAATCCTCCAATGTTTGTGACTAACCAATATGTGTGTTCAAGTCTAGTGCCCAACGTTCTCATAATAAGTCAACTTTAAGTTGGTTACATCTATATATCACGGGAACAAGAATTAATGATGTTTATATTTCAGGTTCGAGCTTGATGAATTCATCTTTAAAAAATTTTAGCACTGAATTTATTTATTTTTAATATTATAAATTTTAAATTTAATATTTATTAAAATCTTATAATTTCTCAAATATATATTTATATTCTGTATTAAAAATACTGGATTTGATTGAATCTGTAATCAAAAGCTACATCAGCCACTCTTAAATTGAGCTCACAGTACGCAAGTTGGTTAGGCAGTTGAGAAAAACATGCCATGCCTCTTCAATGGGAGAGAGTAGAGACATCAAACATGTGTTTGATTTAAAGAATTCATCTCTTTTATATTGGCACTCTTACCAATACAATTTATGTCCCTGAATATATATATATATATATATATATATATATAAAAGAGACGAAAGAGAGATTTTCGAGGCTGCAAGCAGCAAGTAACAACGGCTTTTCAGCTGTTGCGCGCTAGCTTCTAGTTTAGGGGTATAATAGGGGTGCCCCATATATATAAGGCGAAAGAGAGATTTTCGAGGCTTTTCAGCCATTGCGCGCTAGCTTTTAATTTAGGAGTATAATAAGGGTGCCCCATATATAAAATATTATAATTGTCAGTCGTCATATATAATGTTTATTTTCGTACTTCGTACGTAGCTTTCGAAACAACTAGTACAATATCTATCTATTAGGACAGTAAAACTTGGCTAATTATAGTAGCAATGACATTAACCAATTTCAAAATATTAGCATATAGTTGTTTAAAAAAAAAGATATTTTTATTTGGTCTTTACATAATTAATAAATTCAACATGTGTTTTATATGTATATCTATCGTGGTTAACTACAAAATTAGTATAGTAGGTACGAGTTTACGTGAATTTAATGAAGTTCATCAATTTCCTGGCAAAAATATCTACGGTTAAAAATCACCGACATGTCAAGATCCAAATTCTAATTGGTCCTGGTCCTGGTCAAATACTACTGTGTTCGCACCGGCGGTCCAACAAAAAGGCGAAGTAGTGGTATCTTTCTTTCCATTACGAACGACACGCTTTGCCTGCTCCCTTCCCGTGTCCGCTAGCGCTCCTGTCCAGAGCGAAGAGAAGGCGAAAAAGCGCCGCCAAAGTAGCATAAGCAGGAAACCCGAGAATTCAAGATTTTATTTTGTCCTCCGGACGTTTATTATGCTATCACTACTGCTTGTCAATTTGAATTGCATGAAAGCTCTCATTCGAACTTCACATACGAGAATTCTAAAAAAGAACTCGAGACTTGAAATAAATTCGAGTGGAGGTTCTTTCTCATGGCGTAAGAAATAGCACGCACTAGAATTCTCTTTAGTATTCTCTTTAGTAAATGTCACACAGGTTTCGATAACCAACACATGTCCTTGTTAATTTTTAAAGGATGGGATTTGTTTTTTCTTATTAATTCTCTATTATTATGTTTAGAATTCAGGTAATGGTACGATTAATTTCTTAAAATAGGAAAAGCTAAAATCTCTGCAAAATGATAACCAATAGTTACTATGTATCTATTAAATTGCTTTTCTTTTCCCCCTTTGATCGGGTGAGTATATTTATTTATTTTAGCAAGTAAATATTGTTATTACTTATTTTTGAGTTTTCATACTAATGTTCAATATGTATCTTTATATATATATATATATATATATATATATATATATATATAT
>MCJB01039067.1:100905-115638 GCA_002018475.1 Nicotiana obtusifolia | reverse complement strand
GGGGGGGGGGGGGGAGATGAGGTGACAAAGGCCTAGCGCCGTAACAAAGAAATGAGATAGACGACTGCTTCTTAGATTTCCAAGAAACGGGACGACCACCAAGGCTAACAAAGAAACCACTAACAGATCGGCGGGAATCAGGGCAAGAACCCCAATCGGAATCACAAAAGACAAGCAGATCCAAAGAAGGGGAAGCAGACGTGAACAGACCAAGACCAGGGTCCATAAGCAAATAGCATAGACAATGATGAGCAACTTGGAGATGAAGATCATGAGGAGCCTGCATAACTTGGCTTAAGTGCTAAAAGACAAAGGAAAGATCAGGACGCGTATGTGTCAAAAAATTGAGTTTGCCCAGAAGACGATGGTATAAAGTAGGATCAGAGAGGGGAATCCCATGGTCAGCATGCAACTTGATAGAAGGATCCAACGGGGAACTAGCCGGCGAAAAATCAAGACAACCAAACTTACTGTTGACTGAGAATTATGCCAGAATCCTCACGAAGGACTTCCATGCACATAAAATAAGCTAAGTTTCCTAAGTCGTTAGTCTTGAATTCACAGTGCAAGAAAGCTTTTAAGTCATGTAATTCCTCAACATTATTCCCCGTAAGTAGGATGCCATCGATGAAAACAGCCATCAAAGAGACAGAGAGACCAGACCTTTTGTAAAATATGGAATAGTTGTTCATAGAATGAGTAAACCGTTTAAAGTTTAGAGCTGCAGTTAAATGAGCATACCACTGATGAGAAGCTTGACGTAGACCATATAGAGATTTTTTAAGTCGGCAAACAAGATTAGGAGAAACAGGTGTAAAGCCTGCTGGAAATTTCATATAGACCTCCTCATGGAGGTCACCATGAAGAAACGCATTGTTCACATCTAATTGAAGAAGTCCCAAATTCTTTTTGACTACTAAAGCTAGGATGCAACGTATGGTGGTCATTTTGACCACCGGAGAGAAGGTTTCTGTAAAATCAATTCTTTCCCTCTGTATATCACCATGAATCACCAAACGAGCCTTCAATCTCTCCACAGTCCCATCGGATTTCAATTTAACCTTATAGATACACTTAGATGGTAAAGCCTTTCTACCAGGGGGCAAAGGGACCACCTCCCAAGTTTCACTGAGCAACAAAGCATCAGGTCATTGCTTCTTGTGGCAGCATCTGTTTACTTGCCGAATCTTTCACCAACAAAGGTTGTTATGGATAAAACTCCTTTTGAAGCTTGGCATGGTAGGAGACCAAATGTAAATCATTTACGGGTTTTTGGATGTGTTTCTTATGCTTTGGTAAATTCAAATTCACAAGCTCGTCAAAAGCTTGATGAAAAATCTGAAAAATGCATTTTTCTTGGCTATTATACTCAATCCAAAGCATATAGATTATATAACCCTCTTCCAGGAAAGATCTCAGTAAGAAGGGATGTAATATTTGGTAAAAATGCAAGCAGGGATTGGAGTAAAAAGCTGGCATAACAAGAGATTCTTATCTTTCTTGAAATCACCGAAGATGAAGGAAAAGAATTAACCCCGGCGTCACCATATTCGCCAATTTCAGAAACTCATGAAGAGTCTTTAGATGAGATTATTCCCTTAAGAAGATCAACGAGGGCTAAAGAGCCAAATCCCAAGTATGCTAATAATATTTCTGTGACTTGTCAATTTGCTCTTGCTGTTTCAGATTCCATAAATTATGAAGCAGCAGCTGAAAATGAAGAATGGCAGAAGGCGATGGTGGAAGAAATGAAATCCATTGAAAAGAATGAAACATGGGAAATGATGGAGTTACTGGACGGAAAAAATGCAATTGGCTTGAAGTGGGTGTTCAAGACAAAGTTTGCTGCAAATTGGAGCCTACAAAAGCACAAAGCTCGTCTTGTGGCAAAAAGCTACACACAACAATATGGTGTTGATTTTGAAGAAACATTTTCTCCCGTAACTCGGTTTGAAACAGTGAGGCTGGTTCTAGCATTGGCTGCACAATTGCAATGGCCAGTTTATCAGTTTGATGTCAAGTCGGCATTCTTCAATGGAGACTTACAAGAAGAAGTCTATGTATCACAACCTGAAGGTTTCATAAAGAAAGGCAATGAAACGAAGGTGTACAAGTTGAAAAAGGCGTTGTATGGCTTGAAGCAAGCACCTCGAGCGTGGTACAGCAAGATTTATGGTTATTTTCAGAAAAAAGGATACATGAGAAGTAAGAATGAACCCACCTTATACATGAAGAAGGAAGGTAATGATTTCATAATTGTTTGCCTTTATGTTGATGATATCATTTACACTAGCTCTTCTAATGTTCTTTCGGATGAGTTTAAGTCTCAAATGATGAATGAGTTTGAGATGTCAGATATGGGTTTAGTACATTATTTTTTTGGCCTTGAAGTCCATCAAATCGAAGATGGAATATTTCTTTCACAGAGGAAATATGCCATAGACCTTGTCAATAAATTTGGCGTGCTTAATTGCAAGCCTGCGGCTACGCCAATGAATATCAATGAAAAATTGCAGCAGGTAAATGATGAAGAGTTGGCAGATCCAAGAAGGTTCAGAAGCTTGGTTGGAGGTCTAATAGACCCAATACTGCATTTTCAGTTGGTGTTATTTCCAGGTTTATGCAACAACCTTCAAAGACTCATTATGGAGCAGCGAAGAGAGTCTTGCGGTACCTTGCTGGAACTTTGGACTTTGGTATTTGGTAGTCAAAT
Organism: Nicotiana obtusifolia; assembly: GCA_002018475.1. Taxonomy (NCBI): domain Eukaryota; kingdom Viridiplantae; phylum Streptophyta; class Magnoliopsida; order Solanales; family Solanaceae; genus Nicotiana; species Nicotiana obtusifolia. The sequence goes on along the minus strand of MCJB01039067.1, from coordinate 112,925 downwards.
ACCTCTAATTCCACATTGTGCGGGTACACAGATAGTGATTGGGCAAGTTCGTCAGATGATAGACGACGTGTTTCAGCGAATGTTTTCACTTTAGGTTCTAGTGTGGTGAGTTGGAGTTCAAAGAAGAACCTACAGCAACATTGTCAACCTCGGAAGCTGAGTATATTGCAGCAACCTCAGCAGCGTGTCAAGCCGTATGGCTAAGCAGAATGTTAGCAGATCTTCAACAAGAGCAGAAGGGAGCAACGGAGATATTGTGGGACAATAAAGTAACTATCTCCATGACAAAGAACCCAACATTCCACAGCAGGACAAAGCATATTGATATTCGTTATCATTTTATCCATGATTTGGAAGCAAAAGAGGAGATTTCGCTGGAATATTGCAGCACACACGAGCAGCTGGCTGATGTATTAACGAAAGCTTTCTATGCTTTCTTTCATTATTTTTTCACTATTTTCTCTGCTCTCTATCCAACACTCTTTGCCCATGCAATTAGCTTTGGCGTCTCAATTAAGACTCATTAAAGGGGTAGTGCTCCCTATAATATCTTCTTACATACCCAGGTTCGAACCGGAAATTTCTGGTTAAGGTTTGAGGGATCCTGTTCATTCCACCACAAAGCTTGGCGGTTACGTGTAATCTATGGTTACTCCTATATAATTTTTGATGCTTTGTTACATACATATATATACACATAGTCTGAAATTAGTGAGCACATCGCTATATATTATGTAGCTACATCGCTGGTTGTTCTCACATAAAAGAACATCAATCAACTATTAGATCTACTATATGAATCCTCAACATCTCCCCGATATAATATATTCATATTCATTTCATTCAAATACCTAATACCCGATCCATATTGCAAAATTAGGAAACAACGGTTCTTCAGATTATTGCTATTGCATGCCAAGTCCAAATTGTACATTTGAAGAACCAGGTCCTCCAGTTAGAGACAACCATGTTGTAAATTAAATAAAATATAAATAAATAAAAGTTTTATTTCTCATTATTTAATCTTTTAGATGAGACAGTTCACATATTAAAATATGATATCAGAGCAGAAAGTTCCGAGTTTGCAAAGATTCGTCTACACTATTCCATAATGCTTTCTAATCTGCAAAACAAAGTCATAAACCTTTAGAGGTTCAGCAACAGATTTGGAGACACTCTCCATTTGCATGCATCTCTTCATCCATGTAATTATCTTAGGGGTCTCATCTTCTGTTTTAAAATCTCCAAACTTCTCATATGTATAAAACCAACTGCATAGTCCTATGAGAGAAATGTCCAAGAATCCAATGTTTTCTCCTCCAAAATAAGGTTTATCTCCAAGAACTCCTTCTAGCATCCTTAAGCTATCTATGTAGTTTTTCTTTGTTGTCTGCTGCTCTCCTCCTCTCGTCATCCATAGCTTACGCCCCCAATCAAACACCTGTGCAGAATTTAAATTTAATGAGTTCAGAGTTGAATGCGACGATATAATATAGTTTTGTTATGTATATATACATATTAGTCTGAAGCAGAAACCAGAGAGTTCAATTGAACCCACTGAAAAGACTAGATTGATTCCCACCTGCAACACATGTGAGAGAGGATTGGCTAAGACCATAAAAGTAGACCAAAGACCTCAACACTCTTGTAGCGTGGACAGACAACTCACGTGGACAACATAAATGGGGGCCCAACATCGGTAACAATAATTGGGATGGGTCTGGCTCTGATACTATGATAAACTCAACACCAAAAGCTAGTTTATGAGATGAGGATTGCCCAAGACCATATAAGAAGATCAAAGACCTCAAATCCCATCGATGTGGGACAACTCAACACAAATAGTGAAACTAAAACAAAACTGTGAAGCTCATTGGGTTATGACCCGTCTATAACTTGACCCTTTTTCATTTGCCTCAAATTTGGTCTAACCCGCACATTTGACACCTCTAAATAAGCACATGGAAATCTATTGCTATCAGTGTTTCTAATTAATCTATTTTTAGAAAGAACAACTTTTTGATTACCTTCTCCACATAGTCAGCCCAGAACATAGCTTCATATTTTTCATAAGGATCAGAAGGAAGAAGTTGAGCTTTGTCCTTCCAAACCTCATCAATGTACTGAACTACAATTAGTGATTCACAAACAGGTTTTCCATTGTGAATCAGAACTGGTATTTTCTGGTGAACTGGATTCATTTCCAAAAGTAAAGAACTCTTTTCACCTAAGTTCTCTTCTTTGTACTCATATTTAACACCCTTTTCAGCTAGTGCTACCCTGACTCTCATGCCATACATACTAGGCCAGAAGTTCAAAAGAATCACCCCATCCTCTGCCATTTCTTGATTACAACAGGAAGTTTTAGTTGATCAAATTGATAGATATAGATGGTTATATATAAATCTATTATTGAAATGCTGGAACTTTGTAATTTCAGCTTATGTATTAACGAAATGCACTGGAGCCAGACTGTCATAGATTGTGACAATTTCAACCTGGCATAGGGCCGGATCTAGCCTTTCCGCTATGCATTCATCCGAATCTATAACTTTCGCCCCGCTGTATAAATATATATATGTAAAAATCTATTAAAATCTCAACAAATATTAGATTTGAACGCATAATTTTAATGGTATAAAGTTGAACTCATTAAGTTTCAATCCTAAATCCGCCTTTGACCTGGCATGTTAAAAGGTTCCAGTCTGTTAGATAGCAACTAGCAGACCAGATTGCATAATATTCTAAAGAGTTTACATTTTGCGCACAGACAGTGTATAGGTTATTTTATATCAGGTAAAATCGACTTATAATAGTATATACTCTTCATATCAAATCTAATATAACCGGTTAAATTGCACTAATTTAATAGAGTGAAAAATTAAAAATTATTAATAATATTAGTGTATATAACTTAAAATAGGAAAAGGAATGGGTTGAGTCTCATTGGACATATTCTTTCCCTAAGGCGGCATATTCTAAGTATTTTCTTCCTTAAAGTTATCCAAGAAATATAAAAAATTGAATACTAAATGTTTTCATCTTTACTCAAACAAGTAATGAGGCAGAGTACAAATCTGATTAAATTAGTAAAAATTACTTTGCAAATGTAGGACCAAGATTTTCAAGTTCTGTCTTGGCTAGGCCAGGGAATCCAAGAGTTGTGGATACCTTTTTTTTCACAATAGTGGTGTCAGGCCACTATTGTGAACACGGGCCCTTCCCCGTACCATAGATGAATGCGAATATTTTGTGCACTGGACTTCACTTTTAGTGGTGTCGGGTCAGTTTACAAGGACTTCAACTATTTCAGCGATACTTGTTGCTTTCTACTAGTACAAGACCTAAGCAAAAGAAATCATCTAGCAGCTAACTATTCGAAATTTTCAACTCATATTTACCTAATAGACCAGAACTCAGAAAAGGAAGAACAACACATCTGTTCACAATATTCATATCCAAAATGCTTCTAGCTCCAGTAACTTGAGTGAATCTATAAATTTCTTCTTACATTCCTCATGCTCTTCTCCTTTGGTTGTCCATATTTTTCGCCCAAAATCATACATCTGCAATTTTCAAAGACGTACCAAACAATTATTTATATGTACTTGTGCTAGTCAACGCGGGCAACACGGTGCACAAAGCACCCCACATTCAGGGTCCGAGGAAGGGCCGCATCCTAAAGGGTATGGTGTAGGCAACCTATCCTAATTCAAACATCAGTGGCTGCTTACCCGTGACCTGTAGATTACACGGAGACAACTTTAAAGTTCCTCCAGCGCTCCACTTCTGCACTTGTGCTAGTGGCAGAGCCGGAATTCAAACAAGAAGGTTAGAAAAATGCAAGAATGTCACACCTGGGATTGGAACCTACGACTTTAAAAAATGAGCAAGACGTGCCTCTCATTGGTAGAAGTTTTACGTCAAACGGAATCAACAATTTATATATATACAAAAAGAAATGATTTTTACCCTCTTTGCATTGTATAATTCTCCACGAAGTGAATTCAATTAAACCCCTTTGGATCATGTAGTTACGCCCATGGTTGCGCTAACTCACATTAAAGAACATCAATCAACTACGGGATCTGCCATATGAATCCTCTACATGTACTCGGTCTTACTCCTATCCATTTTATTCAAAGACTAATAACTTGTTATACATTTTAACATCAATGTACTCAACTGCAATGATAGATTCACAAACAGGTTTTCCATTGTGAATCAAAATGCTAGCCCAGAAATAGATTTCTTATATTTCCTGACTTCTTATATGTTACCCTCATTCCTAACATACTTATATTTATCTAAGTATCACATGTTAAGACAAGTATGCCACTGCTTACGTTAAATTTTCTTTTTTTAAACTTATTTGATGATGATCGATATATAGGATGCTCATTACACCATCTTCGTGCTGTTCCAAATTGTCTGTAAAGAAACTTTTGACATTTGGTCACTTCTACTACATTATTATTGATGAAAAATTTGCTTCTACATGGTTGTTTAACATTCTTTAGTGTCTGCAATAAGTGCATTGGATCCTTCTTTCAGTTTTATTTATCTTTGGCTGGGAATAAAACCCCCTATAGAAATAATATTCACAGTAATAAAAGCGTAATAATAACGTAGCACCGAGATACGGTAATTAACAAGAATAAAAGTGTGACAACGACACCAAGATTTTTACGTGGAAAACCCTTTTGAATAAGGGGAAAAAAATCACGGCCCCGAGACGAACAACTGATATCTGAAGGAATATGATCTTCTTTTTTGATTCTCAATGGTTTACATGATCCCTATTTATAGTGCTAGAATACAAATCAAAGACCAATAGGGATTAGTATAGGAAATAAATCAAATCAATGGAAGATATGGAATAATAAAGATACTTTCCTAATATAAAATATATTCTCCTAATATAAAATATACTTTCCTAATATAAAATATATTCTCCTAATAATATCACTATAGCAAGGAATTTTACATTTTGTATATCCGAGTAAAATACTCCAAAGACCACTACAACACTCAAAAGAAATAACCCTCTTTTGATATTCTCACCTCACTACAATATCGCTCACTCTCTGTTTTTCTCACAGACTATTTTCTTATACCTTGTCTGTGAAACCTCATTCTTTCTTTCTCTCTTTGTTGGTGTGTAGAAATGAGAGTTGAAGCTCTCCTTTTATAGCCGAAGCCTCACTCCCTAAAGCCTACTATATTTGACAATTTGCACACACTTTTCCTTCTTTTTCTTCAATGTTGACAATTCAACAAAGTTGGCTACCAAACCAAAGAAATTCAACAAAGTTGGCTACCAACCAAAGAAATTCAACAAAGCAGATGCCTATTACTTTGGCTTTTGAATGAGACGGATCCCATCACTTTGCCCTTAGCTTGAGTTTGGCCAGCCATATTTTCATTTAATGAAGAATAGTGGTGACAAGAACAGGAAACCATTAGTTCAAGATTAAAATGGCTCAACTTGAAGAGGTATAAGGCAAGATATTGACTCAACCCCTGTCTTTCAACAATTAAGAAAAGGAAAAACAACATATATGTTCACATTATTCATATCCTGATGACATAAAATAGGACTTTCCTTTCAATTAGTCACTTTATTACATAAACAATACTGAGACTCCACAAGCCAGCGCTTGGCGATTGTCTTTATTCCTAGAAAAATAGATCTAATCATACTCCAATTCTGAAGCACATGAATATGTTTATTCTACTCCATAATTCTTTCTGAATTCTAGTAGTACCTCATAAATCTTATGAGGGTCGGGCAGCGATTTGGAGACACTCTCCCTCTGCATGCATCTCTTGCCCCAAGCAGCAAGTTTCGGGCACTCGGCCTCTATGCTGAAGTTGCCAAAGTTCTCATATGTATAAAACCAGCAGTAGAATCCAATCAAGGCAATATCCACAAAACCAAAGCTTTCCCCTCCAAAGTAAGGCTTGTCTCCCAATACTTCCAGCTCTAGTAACTTGAGTGGATCTATCAAGTCCTTCTTAGTACCCTCCAACTCTTCTCTTTTGGTTGCCCATATTTTTCTCCCATAATCATACAACTGCAGTTTCAAGATTTCCCATATAAAAAGTTATCTGTTTGCTCACATCAAAGAATATCAATCACCTGCATGTTAGTGTTAGGATATAAAGAGGTTCACACAAGTGGCAGGGTACTCGTGTCACACAAATTCTCCCCCTAGGCACTACATCCTGGATGCTACTAAAAATGAGAAGGAATGGTTTTTAAATTATAAATATCTAAAAAAAATTACTCCAAGAAAAATGACTAGCCAAATACGGGAGATTTTATGTTTTCCTTCTTTCAAGAGAAAGGAAACTTTAATATTATAAGAAATCAAGGTAAACACCAAACAACTTATCTCCAACGTCAATTATTGAGAATTGTGGAGTAGAATTGAAGAGAATTTTAGAGAACATTAAAAGGTTTATTGAGTCTTGAATAAATTGTTCTACGATCTTGTAGAGAATCAAATAGCTTTTGCTGCCGCCGGAAGTCATTAACCAGTCCGGCTAATAATTATATAGGCAACACCGGGCCAATGATGTATACGTAAGAAATAATTGATGGGGTCCATCTCATTCAAAAGCCAAAGTAATAGGCATGTGCTTAAGGAAATTTTTTTTGGTTTGGTAGCCAACTTTATTGAATTTCTTTCGTTTGGTAACCAACTTTGTTGAATTTCTTCGGTTTGGTAGCCAACTTTATTGAATTGTCAACATTGAAGAAAAAGAATGAAAAATATGTGCAAATTGTCAAATATAGTAGGCTTTAGAGAGTGGGGCTTCGATTATAAAAGAGAGCTTCAACTCTCATTTCTACACTCTAACAAAGAGAGAAAGAAAGAGTGAGGTTTCACAGACAAGATATAAGAAAATAGTGTGTGAGAAAAATAGAGAGTGAGCAATATTGTAATGAGGTGGGAATATCAAAAGAGGGTTATTTCTTTTGACTGTTTTAGTGCTCTTTGGAGTATTTTACTCGGATCTACAAAGTGTAAAATTCCTCGCTATAGTAATATTAGTTGCTCGTCCGGGGCCGTGTTTTTTTTCCTTATTCAAAAGGGTTTTTCACGTAAAAATCTTGGTGTTATTGCCACTCTTTGTTTCTTGTTAATTACCGTATCTCGATGCTACGCTATTATTCTGCTTTTATTACTATGAGTATTATTTCTGTAGGGGATTTACTCCCAACAATAATCATGTGGAGAAGGACTACAAATAAAATTGTAATTTGAAAGAGGTACAAGCAAAGGATCAGAGGGCAACAATTTGTTTTTAAGGACATGGTAAGGTAACATAAATTTACCTTGTCAGTGTAATCAGCCCACAACCTAGCTTGTGCTCTCTCATAAGGATTGTTGGGTAATAATGGAGTCTTGTCATTCCACACCTCATCAATATATTCAACTGCAATAAGAGATTCACAAACAGTTTTTCCATTGTGAATTAAAACTGGGATTTTCTTGTGGATTGGATTCATCTTCAGAAGCAAAGGACTTTTAGCAGTAAACAAGTCTTCTTCCTTGTATTCATATTTGATCTCCTTTTCAGCTAGAGCAACCCTTACTCTCATTCCAAACATACTAGGCCAAAAGTCCAATAGAATCACCTCATCATTCTCCATTCTTATGCTGTGAAAGAAAGCTTAAGTTGTTAATAAGTGTAGGATAGAAACTACAGCAATAACAACAACAAACTTAGTGTAATATCACGAATAGAGAGGATAGTAGCTGCGCAGATCGGACCCCTATCTTCTGAAGGTAGTCGTGTTAGGTGTAGAGCCTGATTAATATATACCCCACCGCCGTGGAAGTATACCTGCGGGGTGTTACCAGGGAAAATTTCTCTCTCTCTCTCTACCTCAACTTCACTCTCTTCAAGATTTTTTCATCTTCTTCATCAAATTAGAGTGTTTGAGTGAATCGATCCTAACAAGTCGAACAGAAACTAATTTAGCTTAAATGGCTTAGTTGAGGTTCTATAAATAGCATTGGATGCTCTTGGGGAGTACCACACTTGATTTCTTGTATTTCCTTACTTTATTCTTTTTCCTAACTTACTTGATATTCAAGATCTTGACATGTAGCCAACATACAAGTCAGAGTTTCAAATTTGTATAGAACAAAATTCAAAGTTTCAAACATGGCAGGCTACATTTTCTTAGAAAAAGAGCTCCCATCCTTTTTTTAATTGATCTCTATCCCAAAATATTTAATTATGTATATTATAATCCGAATAAGATGAGGACCATACTTACATCAAAAGGTGGAGGGAAGATATTCAGATTATAATATGAAATAACAATAACAAACACAAACACAGTGTAATCTCACAAAATGGGACTTGGGGAGGATAGTGTGTATCCAGAACTTATTCCTACCTTGTGCAGATAAAGATGTTTTTTTCGAAAAACCATCGGCTCAAGCAGGGGCGGATGTAGCGTTATACTGATCGGTCCAATTGAACCCATAAATTTCAACGTGGAGCAAAAATTTATAGATAAAAATTTATTAAAATTGCAAAAATAGTATATATGAATCCATAACTTTAAAAATATAATAGATGTAATACTAAAAATTTAAAAGTTAAATTCATAGGGTCTAAATTCTAGATCCACCTCCGAGCTCAAGAATTATTATATGAAATAAGAAAAAATAAACTTCTATATAACTTTCTTAGCCAATCCCATAAAAATCTCTTATATCATATGAAATCTCATCAGACAAATACATGAACTTAATCCAAATGGTTAGACTCTTCCCCTCTTGTAAGTTCAAATTGGAAAAAACAAAAATAGTCACCCAATGTCACTTTCATCTACCATTAGTGGGAGACAACACAATCACTAATCTTTATCATCTCTTTTTTATAATAGGAGAGATGAACAAAATTAACTACTACACAATTTTATAATAGTAATTAGTTTATCATTAAAATTACTAGTGTTCGGACATAAATTTGGTTAACACTTAAAAAAATAAGTTTTTTAAATTGTGTTGAAAAATAATTTTTGGAAGTTAAATTTATGTTTGAACCTATATTTTATTTGAAAAAAGATTGAAGCTTTGTAAGTGATGAAAATTTTTTACCCAAAAACTATCCCAAATCAGTTTTTGAAACTTGATAATATTTATTCGCCGATCAATTTCATGAACAAACAATATTGTCAAAAACCTTTTAAATTTTGCTTCAATAATTTGAAGAAAACTTTTAATTTTATTTGATGTTTTGAAAGAAAAAAAATTACTATTACTACTACTTTTCTTTGACATACTAAGGAAAGAAAAGATTTTTAGTTATTGCAAAAACTAAATCAAACTTTTTCAGTTGTTGCAGAAATTAAAAAACTTTCATTTGTTAGTGTTTGGTCGAAAAGCTGGTTTTTTGCAAAACTTGAACTATTAAAATGTTTGGCAAAATGGCCTCGTGGCCATTTAAATTTATACCCGTTTGTCAATTCGGTACACAGACTTATACCATTTTTATTTGAGCACTTCAACTTGATAGGATGAGTACCAATAAATACATTCAATCGAACGTGTATATCAATTGCGATGACAATATAACACACATCGTATACTAGACTATTGATTACTTGACATGTGTTATTTGTAGGTCCCACGTCTATTAATTTATTAAAATTTCATTTCATCTTCACTTCTCTTTCTCCATTAAACACTCTCTCTCCCCCCCCCCCTCGCAAAGAACTTCAGGACATTATAGCTATCCTTGGATTGGACGAGTTATCCGAAGGGGATTGTAAAAGAAGCTATTGCCGGCAAAGCCTCCATCGCAGCCCCAAATCCGACAAACTCATAGACCATCGGAAAACACGAGTTGGCCGGAGAACTTACTGGTAAATGTCTCTGATCCGCGACGAATAGTTCACTCTTGGTGCCTACCTACTTATTTTGTTAATTTCCAGCTACCATTTTCGCCCAAAACCCCTAACCCAATTGATTTCAACCATATTAATCACCATATCCGTCAACCCTCCTTCCCACCAAGCCCACTGGTATGGATCAAACCAGAAATAACCCAATTAAATATCCCCAGCCACGAAAATTTAAAGAAAAAAAAAAAAAAAAGGAGCAATGACCAGATTGGATCGAATCCTTTTCAAGTCTTGAAGATCGCACTTAAAGCGTCTCCTTCAAGTCTTCCTTTTTTGTCTTTGTCATCTCTTTAGGAAAATCCTCATCAATTTTCTTCCATAATCCTTGTAATACCATGAAAGATTTCATCATAATCTTCCATATACTGAAGCTAGAACCCTCGTCAAATTTCTCCCACTCTGTACTTTGTTGAAGATGATGAAGACATCTTATCCTAGATTATACGTAGAAACCAGAACTTTGTTCTTATACCAATTGTTGCGAAAGATCGTGGGTTACTAGCACACAATCACACACAAAGAAAATATAGAAGAAAAATCAACACAGGAATTTAACGAGGTTCGACTAAGCCTAATCCTCGGGGCAGAAGCAAAGAAAGTTTTTCACTATGAATGAGAAGAAAATCACAATACAATCTATAGAATCCCCAACTACAACCCCTATATATAGATCCCAAATAGTCTCAAATCTATAAGAGAAAGATTTTGCAATTTGACAAGGACAATATGTTTTCCTTTCTCAAATCTATTAGGACAATAAATTTTCCTAAACCTATAAGGATTATGGACTTCCTAAACATACAAGAAAATAATTCAAGCCACAAAATAACAAGTTGAGTAAACATTTGAGTAATGGACTCGAATATGTCATTTTGCATATCAGCCATTGGAACATAAACATACTTTTAAACATGTTAAAACAATTTTAAATGAGTACAAGAAGCCGAGGGAGACTTCAAGCCTAACCTCAAATAATTTATAAAGAGAAGATCTACCTTCTTACAAAATTGCATGACTAAGCTACTTAGTTTTTATAGACCCTAAGGGGTATTTGGTTCAAGAGATTTGGTAGGTTATCTCGATATAAAATTTAATTTGAGATGAAATTTATCCCGTATTTGATTGGAGGTATTAGCTAAAACCAGTAAGAATGTTAGTTTTATAAAAAAAAAAATTGGTATAAAGTTATTTCATATAGGAAATGAATTGATAATTCAGATTATAATCCTAATTATAATACTAGGAATATTCTGGTTTTGAACCAAATAATACCCTGCAAGAAATTGTATCTTGTAGTCATCAATGCAGAAAGGCTTACCTCTTTGAGAGGTCAATGCATCTTACCTTTTCAAATGGAACCATACAACTGACGAAACATGGGCTGTGCTTAGTGATCTGGCAGAAGAATTGGCATTTATTGATTGAGAAATTCGTGTGTCTTGCCTCTATGTATTAGGACTCAGGGCAGAGCTGTTGTTCCGCTAACGGGTTCGGCGGAACCCTATAATTTTTATCCAAATTTTATATTTGTTTATTCTTAATTACGGGTAACAATTAAATTTATATGTGGTTTTAAGGATACGTGACTTGACCTGATACAATTAAAGAATGAACGATAAATAAAGGCTAAATTCAATAAGAAAGAGAGTAAGCAAACCACCGAAGTTGAATAATTCAGCTGTAATGGACTGAACAAGAATGAAATTAGTATTTGATGGAGAAAACAGTTAGAATATGCTAAACTTTGCATATTGATCGTATCTTCTAGCCCTTTTACAGTAGGGATGAACTCTTTATATAGGAAGAGAAAAGAATTCCATATAAAATAAAAGACTTATTTACAAAATAAAAAATCCTTAAAATTACTGAGTTTAACGTCTTTGGTGCTGATTGAGGAGATTTGTGCGTGGAATAAGATCTAGTGAAAGATGCGGAGTCATGACACTGCTGGTACACTGAAACAGCACATACGAAATCTGACTGACTTGACTTGACTAGTGTACCTTAATTCATTTGAAAGGACAAGCAAAGTTGTAACTCTTGGCATTAAGAAAGAGTCCAATAACTACTCCCCCTCCCCCCCCCC